>JAZGTK010005015.1:0-12342 GCA_036877625.1 Ambastaia sidthimunki
TTTAACTTGTATTTGTGTGGCTCAAATGAAGGTTATGACTGACTCAGTTCTCTCAGAGGACAGGAAATGACATCATGATTAGTCAGAATTTCGCTGGGGGCGGAACAGACAGACGGTAAATCTTGTGTTAATGATGCTTGCGTTGTTCTGTCTGTAAATAATGATATTGTTTTTATCGTATAGTTATTACTTTCTCCTGTTTCTGCCCACCTTTTAATTTATCCTTAGATAAATGTCAATTATGTTTTGTAAATAAATTAATCTGTGTATTTGCATTTCTTTTTGTGGTTTCTGAAATAAATATTGGGGTGAGAATAATCAGATTTGACAATAGGCAGTTACACTAATATATATCTAATACAGTTATATACTAGTTTACCACTAGTTTACCAGTATCACTGTATACTAGATACACAATGATAAACTAACAGTACAACAGTACAGCCTTATATAACTGCAGCTGTGTGTGATCTGTGTTTGAGCTTTAAACAAAACCACCGTCTGATGTAGTCCAGACCACGACTGCGATGGACCCTCAGTAAAGCTCTAACACAGAAAATTCACTCCGATCCACAAATGATTCGCATGAAAGAGAGAATGAAAGAGAGAGAAACAGGAAGAAGAGAAAGAAAGAGGGGAAGATGATTCCACCGTACATGAGCTAAAGAACTCAAAGCTCTGTCTGGTACATCGTCTCCAGTAATGGCTGAAACTTGAGATCTGCTTCCTTTAGGTAAAAACGCTTTTGGGACGAAGCCAAACACACTGTTTGCTTTTAGCAGAACATTCATGTATCTCAAAAAACCATTAAGGCTTTTTAAGGCATCAGCGTTCACACTGGTCGTGATTTGCAGTGACAAAACGAACAGAATTCATTCATTTTCAATGAGAGCTGGTGTTCTGAGGTGACATGAATGACAGCAACGGTTGCTAATACTATGTGGGCATATTTTGGGGAAGTGGGTGTATCTTGGGGAACTGGAAGTGTCTCATATGGTGGGTGTATCTCAGGCGGGGGTCTGTAACAGCCAGAGAAAGTGGTCTGGAGATTTGACCATGTAGTCTTAGCTAAAGCAACTGAAAGCACAAACACCATGTGACTAATCACTCAGGAGCTACAGGAAATGACATCATGACAATGGAGACGGACTGACAGCAGCCACTCACAATCCCAACTGATCACCAACCACTAGACTGAATTAAAGATGGCAGTCCCACTTTTAAAAGTCCTCAAAAATATATAAATAAAATATATTTCATCTGCATTATAAGTGAGCTTAATTTGTGCATTGATAACTGCTCATCTTGTTTCTGATATGATGTATTACACACAGTTATAATTTATGTAGAAACACATTTCCCATCCAGTGTGTTAATCTTTCTTTTAGAACAAGTCAAATTATTCACTGTCATAATGGAATGAATCCTCTAAATGTAAAATAAAAAAATTGAGCTTATTTTTCTGGCAAAACGTGGCCAGCTACAATACAATAAGCAGCGACTTATTGCAAAAATAAATTCAAAAGAATTTATTTATTTATTCAAATGAACACATCAAAACACTGTCAGGTTAATAAAACACGGCTGATTTTCTTCTACCCTCGTGAGGAATTCTTCAAACCGTTCTCATTAACAACCCTTCACTGTAACAGGTTAAAGACCATCTGTGGCGACTCTCTAAACTGCTTTCATAGAAAATACAGAAGGCAGAACTGAAATAGAAACTAACACAAGTGCTCTTATTAGACACTTAAGTAATAAGTGAAGAGTTTCACAATAATGCCGCCCACTCTACAGACTGCCAGTGTGTGAGGGAACTCAATATATAAACCTTTTAATGTTTGTTCGGACCACAACTCTGGCGTCTTATCTCCAGACAGGTTTCATTCTGAAGAAATAGCTCGCTCTCTCTCTCTCAGTAAGATTGAAAGGTGAGGTGTCTGTGTGCTCTACAAAGCCTTTTAATAGCATGTACTTCAACTCATTTTGCATATTGCATTCATCTGGAAATGGGCTGTAAAACATCTGACAGGGGTCTAGCACAAGCACAGTAGAATTCAAAAGTCGGAGGAAAATTGTGATTTGTGAAGTATTACTATTATAATCATTTTAGTATTTGCTATGTCCCCCCTTTAGCTTTATTAGTCTGGCATAGACTCGAGTTTATGCAAAACCTGATGATCTATGTCCCATAATGCTTTTCAAATCTGGATTCAACCCCTTCAAATGTCTGGGATTGACCTGCTCAAAGTCACATGTTTGCTTATTTGATTAGTGACCTAAAACATGTGCATATATTTAACATATTTCAGTCATGTTGTGACGTTTCTCCGTTTGAAACATTTGAATCCTAAATCTTTATTTACATGTTTAAATTAGATTTTAACTTCAGATATTAAATGTGGACTCGTGTAAACCGGCTGCGCTACATACACACACTCAGATGATAAACAAACGCGCTAGTCAACATCTGAACACGACTCAAATCAATAGAATACCAATTCTTGTAGACTAGAGATGTCGGTACGCTGAGAATTACATGCTAATCGATCTGATCAAACATGTATGAGTTTATAAATGATTTACGCTCTGAAGATCTCTCCCAGCAGAGCCTTTACAGTAGACGCTCAGAGACACAAGCGTACCGCGTTCTGCAGGAGCTGGATTTGCAGACAAATTACAGTAGAGCCTCTCGCGTCTGTTCAGAGAGCCAGAGTGACAGCGCTCACTTTGAAGTGATGAGAGCGATGAGGAAGAGTCCCTCACTTCACACTCAAATGTTAACTCTCCATCTCCTCAGCTGGTTTACAGCCAGACAGAGACACTTCCTGATGCAGATGTTGAAAACAACGTAGATGGATCTTTTCATAACCGACCAACACTTTGACCCTAAACGAGGTCCAGCTGAGGTTTGTGAAGGATTAGAGCACGTCTGAATCATCTCACCCCAAAATCAATCAAAAAGAAGTTTTTTATTTCATACCCATTTGGAGACAAATTTCAGTCCTCGTGGCCGACACGGGTTCGAATGCGTCTTGCATCGTGATCTTATTGCACTCGACCCGTCTCAACTCAAAAACAAAAATGATTTCCTGTTTCTGCTCTTCTTTTGCTTTTGTCAATGAAACATCAGAAAACAAACAAATACATAAAGACCCTCAAGTGCTTTTTCAATAAATTACATGCTAATGTGATTTACATTAACCCCAAGCAATTCATATTTCATGTGCGTATACTTCATAAATGTGTATACTTCATAAACACACACACACACGGCGCGTCACAGAAGGCCTCTATCCTCCATGAATATTTGATCATATGATAAAAATAACCAACCTTTTAAAATAACTGTTCAAACACCCCTGAGCAAGAGCAGCCAACCAGAAAGCTTGAGTAATTATTTACACTTTTGTACACAATAGCATAGACACAAACACACACACACACACACACACACACACACACACACACACACACACACAGGGTCTGCTGTGAGTCAGTTGGAAATGAGGTAGAACACACACTGCCTGACGCTACACTGTACCATATAAATTAAACATTTACAACCATTTCCAACTCTCTCTCTCTCTCTCTCTCTCTCTCTCTCTCTCTCTGTGTCTCTCGCCACCTCTCTCTCTCTCTCAGCACCAGGCAGAATGTACATCTAACTTATATAACTCCCATTACATCAAACTGCCTCCCAGAGGCATTCTGGGAATAAATGTGGGGTCTGTCTGCGGCAGAGAGGGTGCCGTGCTATCAGACTCACATCAGATAAGAGCCCCATCAGAAGGTCAATGTCTTTCATCAGCTAGAAAGTGAGAAGAGAGGGGAGAGGCCATTTATCTTAATAGCTCTTCTGGTAAGAAATGTCAGGGGTAAAACTGTTTCTCTTAGTCTCCAGCTAAACGGGCAATGAAGCTGTAAATTAGCTGAGATTTAGAAGCTGGACACACCGAATCGTTACGATTACAGGGTGTATTTGTCCACCGTACAACTAGGACAACTCCTGATGAAAGACTTTTAAAGTTCTCATGAAGTCAAAGTCAGAGTTTTGTGGCTTTTAAGCCGTGGCTGTAACCTTTGAGGCCATGCCGGAACACTTCCAAACGTTCAACATTTACTTTAAACACAAGAATGACTTATCTTGCACTCAAACTTTTCGTCCAATAAAATGCTCTAGAGATTAAAAATAACCAACTGCCACCAACTAAACTAAACTAAGCAAAACTATTGGCATTTTTCTGTACTTTTAAAACTCATTCATTATGTTGCCACAGAAAATAAACATTTTGTACGCCCATGGCCTGTTATTTAAGCTTTATCAGCTATCTGCTCCAATAATCTTAAACCTGACACCACTCAACTCACTTTTCACATTGTATTTAGCACTGTAATGTCATATGTTTTGTTAACATTATTCACAAATGCACTTCTTGCTGTATATATCCTACAGCTTATAATTATTTTAATAGTTAACTTCTTTTTTCCCTTCCAAAACCTTTCCCTTTGAACCAAAAACTGCTAAATATAAATGCTGTAAAATCTTAAACATACACCGTGTATTTACTGTATATATCCTGTCTTTAACCCTTTCTTATGTTCACTGGCCCGAGGGTCCCTCAATACTTCTGACAAACTGAATTCTGGGTAATTTAACCGAGTACCACAACCATTGAATACGTATTTACTATTCCTGTATGTTTAATTTTGTAACATTCTCAGGCCTAAACAAAATCTCATAATGTTACCAAGACTCAGAAGTGTCTTGAGTGAAATTTAAACGTGAACCCTGTCCTATTATCACAGATTTCTTCGGACACATTGGGAAGCTATTCAAAGACACTTGCTTTACATATCCCCAAGGATTAATTTGCTCTCTCTGCATGATAACAAAGCACTGGCATAAACAGGGTTTCCTGCTTTCATGTACCTGTGTGTAAGCAAACATCATGGCGAGAAAAATCTACAAATGCATTAAAATAAGATTCTGTGCATTGGTGACTTAGCAGTTCCTACATGTGCTGCGGGAAAACTGATCTTCGGTGCTCATGCAGGAACGGCAGGTTCAAATTCATCCCCGTGTCATTTGCCAAAACACTTTATCGTCATCTTACCGTTGTTTGTGTCAACACAGAGGCAAAACCACATTAAACAAAAAGAGCATGAAATAAACAGTCAAGCATAAATTTGTTTTTGACAGAGCACGGAACGAAGGATTCAAAAGAAAATGGAATGTAAGGGAATGCCTCAGATTCACACTTTCTATGATTAATGTAACATTCCGCTTTCCGGTGTCAGTATGTGTGAGTGGGAGTCGGTAGTGAATCCTTGTCTGTCGCCCACCCACACCCGAGGGGAACCTCAGGGGCTGCAGCGAAACTTGCCAAACGCATTAGAGTTTGGATTTTGCAATGAATCAAGCTACTAAACCATAAATGGACCATAAATTCACAGACTACAGAAAGTGAGGCGCAGCGCTCGCGTGGGCCGTTACACACAAGCAGCTGGTGCAATGCGCAATATGTTTGTTTGCTCGTGGCAAATGACTGCCGCCCCCTGAGCGTATATGTTCACATCAAGCTCAGCACGCTGGGCGACTGGGACACATTCTGATGACAATTACAGTTTGAGAAAGCGTGTGTGCACCAGCGTGTGTGTAGACGTTGGTACACACACCCTAGAATCCAGCAAATGGGTTATTAGCTCAGGAGCCAATAGAAACCCCACAGCAATTCGAGTTCAGGTCTCGCTCAAGGGCTAATCAGCGAGGAACTCTGGTTGGAAACCTTTGCTGGAGACCCTTCAGGAGCTCAGAAGCGGTTTCTGCACGTTTAAATGAAGAACCGTGAGGCACAGGGTTATAATCACAGACCTAAATAGCTGTTCTTCCACACAGGAGCACATGTAACCTGGTCGCTACTTCTGAAGCACTGAATCAGACAGGAAGACATAAATCAAGGTGTTGGTGTGTTGTTCTATTAGTGCTGTGCTGGGATTGGTGGAAAAAATCAGTCATCATTTATTCACCCTGTCATTCCAAACCTGACAGACTTTCTTTCAATGAACTCACGGAAAAATCCTTTTCATAAAACAAACATAAGCATACAGTGAGTATCCAGCTAACAGGGAGCATTCTCATAATGTTGGCTAATGTTCTCTAAAAATTCTCCCAAAGTTATCAAAAATAAATTCTTGCGGTAACATTAGTAGCATTTATATATATAAAATAATGTTATTGTTAAGTAAAAGTATTTTTAAAATGTCAGAATAATGTTCTTATAAAACGTTTAAAAAAAACTGGACGCTTAAAACATTCCTAAAACTTTCAACATAACATTTTAAATGTTTTTGTTACGTAATAAAAATGTTAAGAAAACGTTCTTACAACCTAAAGTTGTTAGCTGGGTAAAGTCTACAAGCTCCATTAAAGACTATAACATCATTAAAGCAACCCACCCCCTCATGCATCCCATTCCAAATCTTCTACAGTATTCAGACTCTGTGTTTCTGCACAAAAAGTTATTTAAATTTCTGTGCTCCAAAAATGAAAGTTATACAAGTTTGGAATGACATAAGGGTGAGTAAATCATGACAGAATGTTCATTTTTGGGTGAACTATCGCTTTAAGCAATGCAGGTACATTTTATGAGGGTGTGAATCAATTCTCTGTACAGGACGAAACGACAAAATCCAACGAAATGAGAAAGAAAAATGTAACATTGTTCAGTCGCATTTCGCAAACGATACACAAACCCACGCAAACTCACTTCCTGCGACTTTGTATTCTCTGCCACAGCTGTTTCTTACCCCATTTTCACTTTCACAACAAAAAAACAGATGACAATCTTCATGCTCATGTTCTACACAAACAATCGCACACAATCGCACACAAACGCACACACACACAATGTGTGAAAGCATCGTTAGCTCTTCTAATCAGTGTTAATTACTCCACATACTGACAGTCCCACCTGTCAAACAATAGCTGTGATCCAAAACCTAATGAGCTGCCTACCTAGACAGCATCATGTCTCCTCCTAATGAGACCCTGAGGAGAAACAGCTTGGACCTGGTCTTAGATGGTCTCCCAGACCCAGTCTGGACAGGTTGGTCTGTTATGCTGGTTTTGGAAGGGTTTTGAGACAGCATTGCAATCCTTTGAAGAGAATGCAGACCCAGAAAGCATTGTGACAAATGAAACAAAACAAATTAGATGGCGAACAAGGAATGTTGACTATAAATATATTAAATGAAAACACCAAATAATATCAGTGATAGTTCAATACAATTAAAACTGTACTGTTACTCCATATTTGTGTTTATGACTTTTAAAAGTATCAGGCTGTTTTCAGCTGTGCAAAATGTGGCGTGTGGTGGCTACTTACGTAGGCGCTCAATTACTTATGAGATTTAATTTTGGTTAGTAAGCAGCGTTATAAGGCAGCTGCCTGTAGGCAGTAAACAGTGAGGGTGCTTGTGCGGTTTTGGAACAGGGCTAATGAGACCAAGCCAAAAAACTAATGATGCCGTGTGTGTGTGTGTGTGTGTGTGTGTGTACATTTGGCTCTGCCTCAGATATACATAGTTGTTTGTGCCCGCCCCAGGAAGTAGCGAGTGTTTTTTTCTGTGTGTTTGTGTATTTCAGTGAACTGCATACTGGTTAACCTTTCTCCTCCTCTCAGCTTGTGTGTGTGTGTGTGTGTGTGTGTGTGCAATCTGCGAGAGCTGCAAAATGTGAAATAGGCATCTAAAAATACCCAGACTGCCCAGTGTGCAGCGAGACTACTGCGGTTTGACGTACCTAATCTCCCTTTTCTAACTCTGCTATACTGTCTCTCAAAGAGAGCTGGAAAAAGAGAGGCTGACCCGGCCCTACACAGCCATCCCTCATTACACCAGGGAATACGGGGCCGAGCGGAGGGACAGGGCGAGAGAGACAGACAGCCAGAGGACGGCAGAGAGAGAGAGATACAGGAAAGCTTGTAGACCACAGGAACCGGGCAGAGATACAGGCGGAGCAGATAAGCGCCGGGATGGAGGGAAATTAAGTCACAGGTAAAGGAGCTGCGTGTCTCCAGATATGGACAAGAAAGGAGAAAAATACAGGCGAGATATAGGAAGAGACCGTTGACATGAACACTGCTGTAAACAAGACTTGGGCTTCAGGAAACTTAACCAACCGCAAATAATGAATGTGATAGGACCAAAAGGTTGTCCTTGAGGTATGCAAAATACAGATAATCAGCGTCTCATATAGACACACACATGATGGCATATGTGGTTTATGAGGAACTCTCCATATACATATTGTTTTTTATACTGTACAAACTGTACATTCTATCCCTCAACACTAACCTTAAACCTCACAGAAAACTGTTAATTTTTTAATTAACAAAATTATTTTTAGTTTATGAGGACACAATTTAAGATCACTGATTGTTTTTCTAATTTTGGTCTGAAGAACACAGCAAACAGGGAAAATGAGAGTTAGCAGGAGACATCAGAAAAGACAAAAGACAGAAATGTGAGAAAAGAACAGAAAACACACAAGAGCAAGAAAGAGGTTGTTAATAATGACCGTTCGTGCTGTTAATGGCCGTGACCTTCAGCGAGATAAAAGTCTGAAGATCTTACCAGCATGGTGAGACCTTCACTGCTGGTGTCTGAGTGATTAGCATTACACACAGAGCTGTGCAGAATAACAGACAGGAGAAGAAGAGAGGAAACCGGATCTACTCCTGCATGCAGGAGGGTCTACATGAGCCTGTCTGAGCACTGATGCATGCAGCCCCCCCGCCTGAGGTCACGTGTCTTACGTTAGATAACAACCAGACATTTAATGTGTGTGTGTAAGAGAGAGAGAACTTGGAGTAAATTGAAACATTAAAGCTGAAGCTGACTGAAATGTAAAACACTAAATTCTGTGTGCTGGACAGCATGACATTTCTCCACAGTGTTACACTAGTTTCCAACTTAATTGTTAAAGATCAGCTTGTGTGTGTAACACACCGTGTGTGTTAGAGTTTGTGTTACACACCTGCCACCAGAGGAGCAAATGTTCACAGAAATGGGCTTTGGCGTATGGGTAAAACGTTATGATTAAAAGTTACTGGACGGTTGGAGGAACAAAACAATTATTTCAATCACTGTTTAAAATGTAATCGAAGTGACCAAATTACACTAATAAATTCAAATAGCTTAATAAATAAAATTTACAACATTCTGGATGCAGATTACAGTTACAAGAAACAAAACTGCTAAATATCTCTATTAATAAAACATGCTAGAAATTATATGAAAACCTATATATTAATATTATTGTGTTTGTATACACTATGTATGTTATATTATAGACAACAGTCTGTGTTACTAAACAAATTGCAAATAACACATGCTACTTATTTACACTTACTGTAAAAACATCATCACAGACAACCTCAGTGACTGTCACAGCAGGGTAACTGCCACAAAAACAACCCAATTTAAGATAAAAGGATGAAAATCAATAATGTGGTATAATCAGATAATTTGTCCATGCCGTACTGATCTCAGTCCAGGCTTAAACTCATTCACTCTTCCACAAGACTGTCAGCAGGTTCAAACAAGTCCACAGCTGTTTCAATGTCCCAGGTGCACAGACCTAGCTAACAATTTTAGATTTTAAGAACGTTTCCCTAATGTTTTTATGAAGTAACTAAAACGTTCAAAACATTGTTTTTTTAGACGCTATTCTTGGTTATAAGAACATTATTCAGACTTTTTTAATTGTGTAACATTTTTAAAACGTTCCACTAACAACTTAAGAATAATGTTTTTAAATAGATAAAATATATAACATTACAAAAACGTTTTACTAATGTTACTGCAAGAACATTTTTGGATAACCCTGAGAGAACTGTTACTCAATGTTCTGAGAACGTTCCCTGTGCAGTATCTACTCCTTCCAAACGTTCATTATATACACACAAAAGCAGCAGAGGTGTAAACAGCACACAGAAACGTGCTTTTATGTCTAATGTACTTCAGCACAGGTCACAGAGACAGTTTGTTTGTTACTGATTCTCATCAATGGTGAATAGCTTTTTAATACAGTGTTTTTCTCTTCTCATTTGCCTTATTACTGCATATTACCTCCACAGAAAAACAGCCATCACATAATTTATTAAGGTGACTGGCCCTCTTTTCTGAAACAAATTGAGAGTAATGTAAACAAGTGCTTTATTTAATTGCTTTGCGCTGGTCTGTGTGATCTGTATTTGAGCTCCATCGACTGCAAGAAAATTACTAGAAAATTTCATCTTAAGAGACTCTTTTGCTCTGAAACCTAGCGAGCTGTCCGTGGAGACACAATCTCAAAGCAAAGACAGCACAATTAAACTGCCTGATACACAAGAATAATAAAACAGTAAATCTATTATGATGAACAAAGAGAGAAATAAGTAAATTTATACTTCATTCACAGCTGAAGGTATAGATTAACGTTTATGATTCATCTTGACTTGGAGGCAACTCGCTTAGTTTTGGATCAGTGCTTTGATGTCTCTGGTTATTAACTCCACCCCCTCTTTTAACATCACAGACACGGGTCATCACTCGCACCGTCACCCTGACAGACACCTGTCACCGTTCCTACAGCTTCCTCACAGTCCATCAATGTGAAAAACTGACAGGAATCTAAGCTAAAGAAGGACAGAGAGGCGTCGACCAGCAGCTGGAGGAGGAAAGATATGGGTGGAGAGATTCCAGGCCTCACTAAGGTCATCTTCACACACTCTTGTTTTCTTCATCCTTTCATTCTGTGCCGGTAACCTTCACCAGGAGGCCACGGCGAAGATGATGAATGGAATCAGAGACAGAGAGGACGAGGATGAGGGTGGGAGAGGCAGATGAAAAATGACAAACTCCAACGAGGAAAACAACGAGCGAGAGAGACAGAGCCGGTAAAGTTGAACGACAGGAGAGAAAGAGAGGGAGCGGATGAACCTCAAAAACAGAGGCAGGGTGTAATGAGATGAGAAGATGAGGGTGAGAGGGCAGAAGAGAGAGACTGAAGGTGAAAGAGAAGATAGAGAGAGAGAGAGAATGAAGGTGACTGAGATGTTAAAGGGTAAACCTCCATGAAGCTGTATGATGGGATGACCACAAGAAAAAACAGCTCACACACACAGTGTGTCTGGATTCCTACCATCCTCACGTTAAGAGAACCATTTGGGTATTGAAGGAATGTTTCATCTGACAGAGGAGAGAAAGTCCTGACAGAATTTCTACTGAGGAACACAAAGAGATGTTACAGTAAAAGCAAATGGGGATGGATGCTGTCGAGCACCAAAAATACACAAAAAGCATCATAAAGATTTCTGTCTGACTCGTGTGCTATTTTCAAAATCTCCAGAAGCCATTAGATGTGTGAGGAGACCAAAACACGTTCAAATCTGACATCATGCCAGATTATACGTCAGTGACATCAAATGCCATTGGTTCTTACATGTCAGGTGACCATCATCGACATCATCAACCTGACATGACACATCCAAAATAACAGTACACCAAACTGAATTAAAAAAGCATTAAAATCATGCTCCATTTGTCCTCTTTAAACAAAGCTTGTTTTTAGTCATTCCAAGCTTTTACCAACCTTACACCAAGGGCACATATTAAAGTGTTGTAGTTTTTGCCAGCTTTCGTTCATTATGAAAACCTTTACGCTTGAGCTCTCTGCAGTACACTCAACTTTTAATCATTAATTCACACATTTAACTTTCTTTTATAATTGTTTGAACTTTCGCAATTAGACACAAATTACACGGGAAAGCCATAAACCGCATATTCCCCACAGAAACGGGTGCGGAAAATGCAACGGCGGTTGCCAAATCTACTCCCGGAAAAATCCAGAAAACTGCACGGCCAAATAATTCTGAAAATCAGGGTCTCGTGGCTTCTCTCTTCTCGATGCCCCCCCGCTCCTCAGCTCTGCACAGACGAGCAGAGTGACAGCCAGAGACGGCAGGGCCTCCTCCCCAGAGAGAAGGAACGCATTCATCCGTACTGATCTTAAAACAACAGCCTCCTCCCACTCTCTCTCCTTTCACCCCTCGCTCTCTTCCTCTTTCCCTTGACAGCGTACCCCCCCTCTCTCTCTTACATGATTTGCTCGCCCTGCACACGTTCCCTTTTCCTCCAGAAGTCTGTGAATCGGTCACATCTTTCACCTTTTCTGCTCTTCTTTTCGTTCTCTCTCTTCACCCGTGTCATTTCCTGCCTCCACCCATTCAGTGTCTCTGCTCTTCTGTCCTCTTACCTGTTACCCTCCGCTTTTAATATTTTCTACATGCAAAAAAA
>JAZGTK010005015.1:12392-23217 GCA_036877625.1 Ambastaia sidthimunki
CACACACACACACACACACACACGTTCCTAACTTCACTGCAGTATTAATTCCACTGTAAGACTCAATGTTATATAGTGATGTTCATCAGAACAGTAATTACAGTAATTACAGTTTGATTGTAATTAATCTCTAATGAGAATCATAGAAAAACAAAAATAACACACTGACACATTACGACAAAGACAATTTTGGTTAAAAATATCTTAAAATTGTAATCGCTCAAACAATCGCAATTGTGCTAAAAATAGGTTTAAATGTTTTATGCAAAATATAGTCTTACTTCTTTAGATTTTGAGGTGAAATATGAGCTGAATATGTTTTTGACAGGTTTCATGAGATGCTCATATAAATACAGTGAAGGTCATGATGTCATTGACAGCAACTGTTCCAGAGTCAGTCTCTCTGTGAAATGCCACCTGTCACAGAAACATCAAAACTTATTATTCTGCTCGTATGTTCTTCTTGTTGGCTCAAAATTAGAAATGTCTCCACATGAAGTCTTGACATTTAAAGAAAACCTTCTTTCCTAGTTTAATTTCTAACAGCAGCAGCATTACCAGATGAAACATCTCTGGGTCTTTAACTAAATAAAACAGAGTAAATGAAAGTGTTAACTGACATATGCCAATTACTGGATGAGCATAAAAATGGCTTTGGTGAGTGTTAATGTTGAACCCTGATTGTTTATTCAAAACGTTGTGTATAATTTAAATAAGCTGGCAATCTGTGGGTAAGATGGCAGGCTGTGTGTTATATAAGTGAAAGTTTTGGCCTACATGAAAGTCAGTGTAAGACTATTAAAGAACGGTAAGACTGCATATTATTAAATTTCTGCTTTTTAAAGCGATTTCTTTTTCCTACCATTTGAGCCTCTTTCTCTGTCTAAAGCAATACATTTGGGACATGTTCAAAAACGTGCCTATTTTTAGCCTCTGAAACAGAGAGCACACTTCTTTAAAAGAGACTTTTAATTTCTTTAAAGTTCAAGGCCAAAATCAGCCAGAAAACGGAATAATTGACCATCTAGAATTTCATACAATCCAAATTCATTGCTAATGCTTATAACATTAAGAAACTGCCTTTTTTTAGTTAAAGGCATTTTACAAAAGACTAAATGGATGAAACGTGAAATTGGGGGAACAAGAAAATTGCTCATTAAAATAATATGTCCAGAAAAACATGTTTTAGCTGAAACATTCCGATTAGAGAAGAGATAAAAAAAAACCCTTAATGAATTGAGGTCTTAATACGCTGCCAGTTTTTTATAAAGCACTTGAGGACATAATAAAAACACCAACATTCACTCAAACCAAAGTCAGATTACTTAATTCACACCTCACTCATCTGACTGAGATAAAAGAAACTGAGTTTAATAATTTAGCATGAATGAGAACATACAGTATATAATGAGGAAATAAAAATGTACTGCAACACAGGAGTGAACCGAAAACTCTCAAAACCATTAAAAGATGAAGAGATAAAGATCTGAATGCTGCTGGTCTGCCAGGCTGAAGTGAAGCTAATGCTAATTCACACGATGCTACAACAACAGGTGTGTGAATGAAGCACCTGCCAGACTCTGCAGACACTGACTGCGGGATCATAAATATATACACAACACTGTCTACGATTTCACGTCTAATTCACATGAATTCATACGACCTCATTTGTACGTTTTCATACAATCTGTTTTTGCCTCAGCAGTGGTTACATTTATGGGTGCAAATTCATATGAAATTGCCAAATCGTAACATACCCAGCTAACAGGAAACGTTCTGTAATAGTTCTATCAAAGTTATCAAAAGCGTTAGTAGAATGTTTTAAAATGTTACAGAATTAAAAAAGGTTTAAATAACAATTGTTACTTAATGGAAACGTTAGGGAAATGTTCTTACAAGCTAAAAATTTGTTGCTGGCAAGAATATGAGGTTAACACACACGTTACTTATTTAAATACATGGATGGAATGTTTAACTTTAAAGGATAATGATTAATTTGAAGTGTTTGAAGCCTCATCTTTTCTCTCATGTTGATTTCGCTCTGTTCAAACATAATCAGTGTCCTGCATGCTCTGTGTTAGATGTTTGTGTAGCACACAGAAATGACAGAACCCTGTTCTCCTCGCCTGACCTTCTCCTCCCCGTCTTTCCTCCTCCACCCAAAAAACACGCAACCTCCACTCTCACACTTTCGGGTTGCTAAAACCTCACACGAGCCCCAAATTGATTTTGTAGTGAATTGCAAGCGTGCAGTCCCCCACTCACCCACACAAGCGTATGAAAAGATAACTCCAGCTGGGGTAAAACCTAAATTGTGAGAACGGAGAAGAATACAACATGCAGGTGTGGCTTTTGTTCAACGAAACAGACAAAATGCGAGTAATTTCACGTGAATGGACTTCATTTGTCCAGCGTTTTTCTTTGTGATGCTTTGTGAATTCTAAAATGTCTCCCTGATCTTTTCCCATTTTTCTGCTTACAAATTTGATGCCCCCATTGGAGTCTCGTTCTCCGGTGTGACACTAATACACTCTCGTGCACACACACACACACTTTCTCCAGGCGCTCATTGACCTGCTGCTCTGGGCTGGTGGAAGGGGCTTGTTCTTCAGAGACGCTCCACTGAACATGACTGACACAAACCACAAAGACTGAAGGAAACGAGCGAGAGAGGCAGAACAAGTGAAGCCCGGGACATTAAACACCGCAGTTCAGGGAGAGAGAGAGAGAGAGAGAGAGAGAGAGAGAGTGAACGAGTGTAATTAATGATCGATGGCGTTTCTCTGATTACCTACCAATTAGAGCTTCATCTCTAGTGCTAGAGATACTTACAGCTGTACGGGCGAGTAAAGCCATAAACAAATATAACACACACCTCTTATTGTCATGAAGATTGTCACCAGATACACATTACTACATACATGTGTATATATATGTACACACACACACACACACACATGATGCACTTGTGTATGAGATGGTGAAATCCAGCCTGTCATTGGTGCAGTATAAGTTTATTACAGTAAGATTAAGTGCAGTTCAGAAGGCTAATGCCTGCTAATACATCAGCACTGTTGTAACACACACCCAACACCCTCCCACTCAATATAACACCTGAGAAACAGAGAGAGGTCAGCTGACTAGAAGCACAGAGACAGCCAAGAGGAAAGAAAGAGTGGGGAAAGTGTCAAAATCCACAATCCACATTACAGGCTATAGTATGGTACAAACAAGCACAGTATAGTATAGCATAGTATAATATACTATATACTGTGGTATGGTATGGAATAGTATAGAACAGACTTGTGCAACATCATTCATTCCTTATAAAATCTGAAGTTATGCTCTTCATATGACTACAAACACAACTTTTAAGGGAAGGTTTTCAGCAGCCCTAAATTATTTAGACATTGCTGAATAGTAATAAGACATTAATGGAGTTGATTCATTTCCACAGTGTAAAGCTGGGAGAGGCCGAGCCGTGTTACGAATCCGGATAGGAAATGGAAGCCAGTTGCAGCCGGCTGGACACAGTTGAGTTGAGTATTGATTTTCAGGGGGAGTTTGAAACCCTCAGACACCCTGCACAGTAATCCTGGCTCAGGAAAGCTTCTAGCATCAGCACTGAAGTGTGTGTGTGTTCCACACGGCCCGCGGGAACTCTGACCACAAACACGGGCCGCATGAGATCCTGTTCATTCACCATCTGCAGGGGCTGATGGGAAAGTTCTCACTGCGCCTTCATTTTTGTTCAAAGCGACTGCGCTAATGGAATAAAATCACGGTAAGCATGGAAGCAAAAAACTTATTTGGTAACTAGTTCCAATGAAAGCTGCAATTCGTAGCTTTTTTTGGTTAAAAATAAACAACAATTACTAATCGAGCTAGTACATGACCGATCAGTGTTCAAAACGATCTCTTTATCTTTCCCAGATTCCCAACAGTATAATATCAGTTGGACTTCACTTGACTTCAATATACATAAAGTATGTAAACTAACCTGCAATTTTATGTTTCAAACAGAGATGGCGACAAAGAGGCAACTTTACCGATTGCATCTTTAAAAATAATTGAAACACAATGAAATAAATAAACACAAATTGTTTGCATGCGGTTCGATTTCTTGTATAGCTGTGAATACTACTCAGTTAGCAAACAGTCACTTCGTTTAGGTTGATCAGCTAAAACAATCCAGTAAATTCCTGTAAAATGAGAAAACCAGTAAAAGTGAAACTTTATTTCAATATACTTTGTAACAACTAAAGCTCATTTGTGCACTACAGAAAACTTTAATTCACCACCTGAGAAACTTTGAGACCTGCTGCCTGGAAAATGACTTTCAGAAATGTCAGAGCTAATTACAAAAATGACCTGTGACAAACAACCAGGGAGAAATAAAAGAACAAACTAAAAAAACAAATCAAGCACTTACTGCAACGGTGAGTTAGCAAACAGACAGAAATGGGTCATTGTAATGTACTGTATCTGCGTGACTCTCCATTCTGGCGTTTGCAGCTAATTTAGTGCGTCTGTTTTCATGTAAAAGCACAACTGCTTAATAGACAATGAGCATGAGACCAGAGCTTTGAGGGTCACTAGAGCAGCGCGAGTAGAAAAGGTCTTTTCTCCAATACAAAGAGATGCCTGATGCAATCTTGGTTTTATCCGGATGTAAAGACACACAGAAGACCCAAAGAGCACCAAATATAATCCTGAGAGGAGCCCTGTGGGAATCTCTCTCAGAATACAGTTCAAACCGATGCCACTGCTGAGCGTTTTTCACAAACTCAGCAGCGCTCCTCAGTCCTGCACTGCTGTTATTTACACACACGCCGTCTGTTAGCAGCTCTGAGAATTTGGGCTTCTTTAAAAGTGACCCTGATGCGGGGGCGACTGTGACCCTGATGCGGGGGCGACTGTTTTTCAATGTCACGTCACAGTAAAAAACACTATGACAGAAAGATATTACAAATGCATATTGATATTCAATTCATTATTGGTAAAAAGAAAGACAAAGATGCCAAAAATGCAGTGAGAGAGAGAGAGAGAGAGAGAGAGAGAGAGAGAGAGAGAGAGAGAGAGAAGACTGGGAACTGAAACAGAACACTTAAATGGACTGAGATCTGAGCCCACCTGTCTGACAGTTTACATATCTATTTAAAGACCCCATAAACTGGCTTAACAAGCCTTTGTGCAAAATGAATCATCAGTATTTTGGCCCCTTTTTCCTGTAAGAGAAAGATAAATAATTAATTTAAATGTGTATATCTGCTAGTAAACTAAACGAAGAGTAACAAAGTGAATACACGTGGATTTATAACAGTATTTTAAAGAGCACAACAGTCCAGTTGTAGTTTCACAGATTTTTTACAATGATTCATTTATGAGTAACTCTTCATTCACAGCACTGGACTGTTTGTTATGCTCTTGTTCTGCTTATCTCACCTTTGAATGTTGTGAATGTTTTGTTTTAAGATCAACCTCTGCACTCCAAATTAAATTGATTTTATTTGAATCCAAATCGTTTCATAGGCATGACAATGAATTCTTTCTTCTGTTGGCAAGCGGGAACGCAAACAAACAAATTGAGCAAGGAAACAACGAGCGAGAACAATAAGTGGTAATTATGAGGAATAATTACGCATTTAATCCGATGAATGAGTGCGTGGCAATTAGCGTGTTCAGACGAATGGCTGTGTTGAGCTGGTGTTGGTGGTGCCGTGCTGGGTTGCAGGTCCTGACAGGTGGCGGGCAGAACAGATCTGTCATTAGAGAGCCCTCCTGCCTCTCAGGAGGGGGCAGATTAGCGCCTCATCACGACATTTGTTCGCAGTGTGAAAACAGCTAGCAGCGAGCAGCTTAGCTACATCTCTGGGCTTTGGTTTTTTCATCTGCACAGCTAACAGGGAATGTTGTCAGAACGTTGGCTAATGTTCTCTTAAAGGTCTCTCAAAGTTATCACAAAATGTTCTTGCTGTAATGTTGGTACAACTTTAAGAAAATATCACAATAATATTTTTAAGTTGTTAGTGGAAGGCTTTAAACGGTTACAGAACGTCTGAATAATGTTCTTACAAGCAATAACATTAATACAACAGGTGAAACACTGGATGCTTTGAACATTCCTAAAACTTTAAAATAACATTTTTAACATTGTTGATACATAATAGAAACATTAGGGAACATTCATACCACATAAAATTGTTAGCCGAGTTAGCTGATATTTGTGCATGAAATATTTTTGCGTATGTTAATGACAACAACAAGAGGAAATATCCATATATAAACACTCAACATCAATATGATTTCATTCTGAAAAATCGGCAATGACGTCATACAGTAGCTTAATTCATTAAACCGACTCACTGCCTGTTTTTTTTGTTTGTTTTGCGTTCCACAGTAACACGCTATCAGAATATTAAACATGATGAAAAATAACAACATAACTATCCCACAGAAAGACAGAGAATCTCACCGACGCTCACTGCGTCCTGTAAACAAATGAGGATATTTATCGCACACTCTGCCAAAGACAAATTAAAAGAAACCAAAGGGTGTCGTGGGAAAAGACGGTTAACTTGAGCAGACTGCTAAAGTAAGCAAAACATTTTAAAACAATGGACAAGAGCAGATGGGCAGTTTGAATACAGTGTGATACATCAAGCTGATTCACAGCACAGCATTAAACTACAGTTACCAATAAAATAAGGCCAGCCCAACAAATGTTCTTACCCTAAACAAGCCACTGAACTTTAAAATGTCTTCCTACTTCCAAGAAGTTCCAAATTAGCTGAACTATTGTTACCAATGCAAACGCATACACAACTCACAGATTAATCTTAAGCCACCAATCAAAGCTAACTAGAGATTTAATAATGCATTTTACTCCAAAAAAGACTAATGCCTGTTTTTTGTTGCTAAATAATGGGTTTTATTCAAAAACGGAGTTACAGTTCAGATGTTAAATGGGTTGTAAATGCAGTTTTGTGTTGGCTTTTATAGCGAGACTGTACACCTTCCCTTGTGCCCTGTACACATACAGACCAACCGCAACACAGAACATAAAATGTTGTTTGCTCCCTGCACCTTGAGTACAAATGGCTCTAAGCTTCATTTATTGCCTCTAAAGAGACAAGAGGCAGCACTCCAGTAGCTTGGCAGACCTTTGTGTCGCGTCAGCCAATGAGGGTGAGATACAAAATGCTATAGGTGACAAGAACTTTGCCAAAGGCAGAGGCTGCCAATGGAATACAGACAATGATGGAACCATCCGGAAAACCCACGTGCCCTGTTGTCAGATCAATGTCAAAATCATCTTCTCAGTCTTCTCCTTGAATCTTCCTACTTTGGAGTTTTGTTTTGTTGAGTGTGACTTCCTAACCAGCTACATAAGCAATGTTTTCTGGCAAGCTTTATCAATAACCTTCATCAATAATGCACAAAATGTCTATAAACGAAATTGTACAGTCAACATTTACAATTCAGAGTCATCATAGTCAACTCACAGACGCCAGGCGTAACGCACTGAACCCTCTAGGAAAGCAGCAACCACAAACAGCCAGTGAAATTGAGAGAAAACACAAAGAGAGAGTATTTGTAAAAGCATCACATTAACTGCTGCATTGCTTTTGTGCACCAACAAAAAACACATTTTCTCTTGACATGCTGTGATTACCCAGATAACAATTTATGTGGTAAGAACATTGCCCTATCATTTCTATTAAGTTACCAAAACGTTACAAATGTTATTTTAAAAGTTCTAGGAATGCTCAAAACGTTCAATTTTTTTAGACGTTGTATTAACATTATTGCTTTTTCTTATAAGAGCACTATTTAAACTTTTTTCATTCTGTAACGTTTTCAAACCACTAACAACTCAAGAATAATGTTTATTCTTGATATTTATGAGAAATAATGTTCTAAAATAAAGTTCTACTAACGTTACTGTTTTGAGTTTTGACAGAACCTTTAGAGAACGTTCTGAGCATGTTTCCTGTAAGCTGGGTAATTGTGTAAAGTGCACGTCAACACAAAACAAGACACAGAGTATTTAAATGCTTCAGTGTTGCAGTGTGAGCGTTACTAGCGCATGTGTCTTAAACGTGCAAAGCTCTATCAGAGTGTGTAATTACAGGAAGTGCTCCGGTTATTTCTTTCCTAGATGCGCTCAGCACGCTGTCAGTTTATCCATGCAGCAATTTAGCCAGCTGTCTTTCACGCAGGCCCTCGTTTCGCCTCGTTCTCAGCAGGAAGGTGCATGAAGATTTCTGCTTTACTCTTGCCCTCTGCTTCCTCTGCTGTAGCACTTATTCTGTGATGCTACATTTCACAGCTGGCTTAATTCCTAATTCTGGCGTAATTCTTCTGGTAATGCTGTTGTTTTGGTTGATTAACCGTCTCTGGAGTTTCTCTAATAATTAGTCAGTATTCCGCACAATCCTTTGCAGTGTGGATGATCTCTACTAGCAGGGGAAAGAAACTATGTCCTAAACTCATCGTATTGTTCAGAAGACTTGAAATAAAGCACATGGGCTAAAAAAAGCTTCATACCTTGCTTGGTACAATAACACACACTGACGTTTTGATAGATAACTTTCCACTTGGTTAATATTTAATAACGCTAACCAGACGCCATTGTGATCTTTGGAAATCCATGACCATTGTGCCAAGAGGTAAGTACAATGAGCTTTAAACAACACCCCACCTTCCACTGCATGTGGAAACTTAGGAGTTCTGCTTTAAATGGGCTGATCCAGTAACAAGTGTACTGTATATCAGTGCACCGCAGCTTTAATGACTTTAAGCTTTTTTGACCCCCACAAATAATTTTTACCCCCCAAAAAATGTCTAGGACTTGGCATAACTAATATCTAAAATGATGTAAGATTTAAGATCTTTAATTGTTGTAGCTAATTTTAATGCCCCCTTGAAAGTGTATTGCGGCTCCCTAGCTGGCCCGGCCCCTGGTTGAGAAACACTGCTTAACGTAAAACCCATTTGAACAACTTAACTAAACATGCTACACAGCTGAGGTCATTTGCTGTTCTTGTGCATTCACTCCTAAAGAGTCGACTTCTATAGACTTTTACATTAACTTGTATTGAGGTTGCAGTAGTGAATATGGATGAAGATGTGCTCAACAGCAAACAGTCCGGTTCCCCCGGTGCACATTTCCGCTCGTTTTGAGTGCAGTCTTGGCATTTTGTTGGAGCTGGAATTGTGAAAATGAATGTAATTACAGTTAAACTGTGGCGCCCCACTATTCCAAAAGCACCGTGAGCAGCTAAAATTATTCTAGGCGGCCGTAGCCTCACGGACGCTGCGGCGTGAGTTATTGTTGCTATGTCACTCACGCGCGGCTCCGCCCGCTCTCCGCTCCCGTCCGCCTTTGAGTCATGAAGAAAGCCCCCCCACCCCCTCATCCCATCAGCAATTCTGGACACTTTTTCTCACACAGTAAGAGTCGGCCTCTATTAGCATGGCGATGGTGCCCCGGGGCCCCGGCGCTTTTAGAGAAACGGTGGGCAGCGCTAATTCAATTCCGCTCCATTCAGCGCTAATAGCTGCCACTGTGTGGAAGAAACTGAAAAGAAAGAGGAATACAGGAGAGAAGTGATTATAGCTTGCCAGATAATATACCTGGTACTTTCGTGGCCACGATCTCACCTTTTGTTCTCCCTGCTTGACTGCGTCACTCTTACATCTTTCAAACTTCACCTCGGAAGTCTTGATTGTCCTTCATTACACAAACTCACTGCACTTTTGCCCACATACGACCTAACACACTGAAAAAAATGGAGCGCTGAACTATATAATGAGGCACAAGAAAAGAAGGACGAATAATACAACTTGCCTGATGAACAAGGCAGTCAGTGAACAAGTTACATAAGCAAAAGAAGAAAGTGCTCTCTGATTTTTTTCTGCATCTATCACCTATAGAACTTTGTTATTGGTGCTTTTGAAAGAAGCAGCTTGCTTTAAAGATAACGATAAATGTTTCATGACTCAAATTAAACTAGTCATTGTCCATTTTCAAGAGCGGAGTGTCTCATCCTGAGAATATTTCATTGTGCCAAAGGAGTGAGGAATATAACTCTAAATATAACTCTGCATATTTGCAATGTTATCCCCTTTTGTTACCAGAGAGCCCTTGATCGGTTTTAAAGACAAGAAAGATTTTAAAAAACACAAAAGCAAAGCATTTAACATAAGATTAGGATGGAGTAACATTGAAAGATGGAGTTCAACACTTCAGTTTTTACAATCAGCTTTGCAAATGTCTCTTCTGTTCCACCGAGTCCTTCTCGCTCACAATCCTATTGGAGACAGGCAGATAAACGTTACAGTATATGATCAAAACATTTCCACTCTCAGTCTCTCTGCCCTCACTCCTTCTCCCTGTCATTATCTGAATCATTCTGTCACAATTATACTGGCTTCTTCATTTTGTCTGACTGAATCTTCATTCAGTTCATTCTGGATTGCTCACTCGAGGCATTCTGTAGTCAAATCATGCTGCACAATGACAGATTCATTTACTGTTGTTCCAGGTAAATTCCTACATAGCTGTGCTAGTTTCATGACTTTCATCATCACATATCAATTCAACTCAACATTAAATGCCTTAAACTTATAATTTAAGCTGTTTACTCTGATTTCCTAGGCATCATTTGACTTCAATGTATGTAAAAAAAAATGTAAAGTAACCTGCAATTCCATGTTTCAAACAGAGATGGCGGTAGAGAGGCAGAAGTTACAAATTGCAGCTTTAAAGAACTAGGTGCTAAAACAACAAAGACTATGTGCAAACAAATGACACTCAGTG
>JAZGTK010005016.1:0-23216 GCA_036877625.1 Ambastaia sidthimunki
TACCAACATGATGACCTGACATCATCAAACAGCCAGTTGTGATTATACTGGATCACTGACAGATTACCAACATGATGACCTGACATCATCAAACAGCCAGTTGGCCTTATGTGACCCATTGATCTGCAAATTCAGAGAAGCCCGCAATGTTTCTTCCAGAACTTCCAGAACACCTCCACTGCATTATAGATTGGAAACAATAAAAATAGCAGCTCCACCCAGTCAAGCATTAAGAACGACAGCAGCGGGGGTCCAGGGGCCGTTCCGCTCGCTCCCTCCCACCACCCGAAGCTTCCCGGGTCCTGATTGATCTCACGGCCCATCGGCGGGTTAAATTACACTGCAGAGTGGTTTTGTAGAAAGACAAAGAGCCCAGGATTTCACAGGATGTAATTCTCTCCAGTCTTAACTCTGAAAAGTTGCAGCGTTCAATTTCAGCCCCCCGGCAACACTTTGTATTCGTTTATGACTTATGACGCAGACATGACGTTTATAATGTACTCTACGGCCATACGAAGAAGATGTGAGGCCCAAACAGACCGAAGGGGATTATGTGATACTGTAAATAAAAGCTTCTCAAGCAGTCAAGCAGTCTCACAATGTGCTACCAGTGCAGCACTGATGTGTAATATGCTCTGAAATCATTTACATGTGCATTTTTGTTTGGATCTCAGTCTCAAGTGATTTCCAGACTCCTGTAGTGTTCTGGCAGAAAGGAGAGAGGAAGCCCAGAGACCGGCTGAGATCGTTGATACTGCAACTCTGCCGAACCAGCAACTCGGAAGCCAGGACAGCATGAGATCCGGAGGAAAAAACAGCCAAAGCACAAAAAGAGCAGCTGCTTCGAAATCACGGGCGTCAGCAGAAAAACACGTCTTGTTAGACGGAATATAACTGAACTCTTCTGGAGAGTAACAGCTTTTCCCAAAACTTCATGCATCTGTTTGAAGCTGATGAAAATATACGTAAATAAATATGCAAAGTAAAACAAATCCTAATAAAAATAAAAAATAAAATAAAAGTGCTTTAGTAAATGTATCTTCATCAGTGACAATTTACTTCATCTTAAGAATCTGCCCATATTTCTAATCACACTTTATGTGTTAAGCTACAGGGCATTTCCACACAGCTTTCCAATAAGTCAGTGAGTGCACAGCTGAAATCGCCACGAATACACCCGACAGTAACGTTTCAAAACACTCGAGCTGTCAATGAAACAACGTCTTTATCCAAGAACGTCCTATGATCTAATCGCAGATCTTCACAGCTCCAGAATTGAGACTCTCAAGAAGAGTTTCTCACAGTGCCTGCAGCATATCCTGCGCCCAATACCTGCATTACTGCAAGACTTAGCAACCACATACAATCAGCTATATAAAAGTTCTCAGTTGTTTCTCAGTGAACAAAAGTCACTGCATGACATCACTCAGCATCCTTTCTCAACCCACCAAACGACAAATGTGTTTGTAAATAATGTTTGTGAACTGCAACACAAAGCCTGACTTTACATTAATCCTTGCTTATGCAAGTGATGTGTGATTCAGATTAAAAAGATGTCCACAAAAAACCTTGAGGTACAAAAACAAAGCACTGTATGTTTGTGACATGTAAGAGAGAATTGGAGATCTCATACACTAATCTGCAACAATAAATAGTTAAATAATGCCACTTGCATTGGGATAAAAATGTATTTTAACAAACAATGCAAAATACCACAAACACTACCTTTTTTGTAAAATCACTTTGCATGAACTGGCAGGACACAAGATTTTATACAACCAGAGAGATCCATTCTCGCTTCTTAGAAGAAGACTTAAATTCCTGTCTGCAGCCCATCAGTGTTCACTGAAGATCTGTTTATTGTTTGAACAATCACTTCTGTGTCCTAAAGCTGTTCTGTATTTACTCACATAAAAATTCAAAACTGCTCAAAGTTTTCCATTATTGTGTCTCAGGTGTGGACACAGAGCTCGGAACACACACAGGTATAAAGTGTTTGGAAAAGGGACAGCAGAGACTGTAATGGTGTTCATTAAACTGACTGGAATGTCTTTACCAACACTAAAGTTCAAGATCAGTTACGTCTCAGAAGAATACTGATGTTCCATCACTTCAATCTCATACATCACTCAGCCTGACCAAAACCTGGGCAGCGTTTCATCTGCTTCAGGCCTCAAACTCATTCCACACAAATGCTTGTTTTGTTGCAGGACCGTGTGCATGTGATGAGTGACCTTACAGACCTTGTTACTGTAGAAACCTGATCTAATCAGTCCAGTCGTTACATCTTAATTTAATTACAATTGGTGCCAAATCCTGACGTCAGTAACCAAAGAAGTGCAAAACCATCTCAAAACAGTTCCTTAAACACCTCAACACTAAAAAAAAAACACTGACACTGTGAAAATAAACACTGAGAAGTGTGTGAACCTAAAGCGTGCACTTCTGTAGAGTTTCTGCAGAGTTTCTGTAGAGTTTCTGTAGAGTATCTGTAGCTGCTGGACATTACACGACTTCAGAAGAAACAGAGATCTTAGAAGAAGTGCTAAGCACTCTGTGTGAACTAAGTTTGGGCTAGAAACAGTGACCTCACAGACTGTAATCCCTCATCTCTCGCTGCACGCTTGCCTTTGAGAGGAACTGCCAGAGGAAAAAACTTGAAAGCTAAAGAGTGTGAAGGAGAGAGAGAGTGTGAGAACGAGCAAGAAAGCCTGTGTGTGTGAGAGAGAAAATGACATGGAGGAAAGAACATGTTTGAAGCTCTACAGTCACATTTATCTTGTGTCTTACCTGCACAGAGCTGATGAGACGGGACGGTGAAATGAGGATAGTCAAAGGGGAGGAGGGTCCGGGTGAGTTGATCCTGCTGACGGGAGGTCCGGGAGGGAAGAGGAAGGATGGAGTGACAGGGAGCAGGGAGATGGGGAGGCCAGAGGAGGATTTCAAGCACTAGTCCTCTTTTATTTTCTCTCTCGTTACCCCTCTGGCACAGAGGCAGAGACCAGTACCTGCAGCCACTCAAAAAACACCAGAGAAAAGGTCCCCACATCCACACACGCTCCGGCACGGAGAGGAAAGAGAGAGAGCCCTGCCCACTCCCTCCCGGGAGCCAATCACGCACAGGCATTGCCAGCAACGAATAGGAGAGCAGGGAGCCAGTGTCGTGCCCCAGCCAATAAATGCAATTGCTCATATGCAGTTGGAATAATTAGTCAGAAAGCTGCATGGAGGTTCTGTGCTTAAGGACAGACAAACGGGCGCATTTACCCAATAAGTGTGATTTAAGACCTCCACCGACATCAGAGCAATTAGATTGTGAGGCGTTTTACCAAACCAGAAGAACTTGCAGGCTCCACTGCAGAACTGGCAGAGACGCAGAATAGCTGCGATGAAGTTAAACAGACAGAAATGATTCCTATAAAGAAAGAAAATGAGTAGAGAATACTGCCACAATGATCAACGCACACAATTATCACTCACTGCTGTGTTTCAATATTAACAGTTTCTCTGCATACAGCCAAACCAGAGATCAGAGCAGAGTTCATTTCATACAGACTGATTTGTCTATCTGACTGAAGGTCTTGGCTTGCTAAATGAACTACAGCAACTGTCAGAATATCTGTTAGAATGATAAATAAAAATCCCTCCACAGCAGGAAGGGCTGATTTACATTACACTGAGTTCATGATACAGCACTGTGCATTCTTTTCAATTGTTTTCTGGGAATCAAACCCCTAATCTTGCCATTTCTAGTTTAATGCTCTACTGGTGGAGCTACAGGACATGAAGACAGATGTCTCATCAACATCTCACAGAGAATTCTATGTTCTCAGTAAGATGGGGTGGATGTACCTTGGAGAGGACTGTCCATGTGCTCATAGTAGAGAAACTTCTCTTTGCACTGGATTCCGCTGATGTCCAGATGAGGGAATTTTTTCCGGCCCAGGGCTCCCCAGCTCTTCTCAGCTTGGGAGAAAAGCGCTCGCATCTCTGGGTAGCCCCTGCTGGCCGAGTGAATTTCATGCAGCTGAGAAATCGATGCGCCTATCAAGAGCAACGTGCATCAAAACATGGGGCCATATGCACAGTGCGAGGACGCACAAACATGATGATTCAGCAGAGAGAGTCTGTTTCCTCCCGTATTGCAGCACATCCATTTACAAGCAAACCTGTTTAAAGGGACTGAAGTGTGACAGCAGCGCTGCAGACTATGGCAGAGAACCGGACTTCCACTGAGAGGAGGCCCATAAAAAATGCATAAGCAACAGGAGGAGATGTCACATCAGATGTTTCCAGCTGCAGTGTGTGGAGAGCTGTGAGACTGAAGCTACGCGTGAACTCAGAAAAGCACTTAACTTCCACCGCTGAACACAATAACACACATTAGACATAACGCCACTCATGCACAGGACATTTAATGGCGTATGTATAGCTTATTAGATCATATTTCCAAAAACAAGCATTTATTTCATCTGGAGATAGGCTGTTGTTACACTCCCTGCCCCACTGATTTACACTTACTGTACTTTGAGATGTTTTAAAGTGACAGATCTGTGTCATTATAAACACATTCACAACATTGAGAGCATAGCACACCACACCTGCAACTCTGACAGGACAACATCAATGATTCATTCATTCTGGAGCACAATCATGTTTTAAATGTCACACTCAGCAGGAAGACGAGCCCCACGGACACCCGGATTCATAATGTGTGGCACTTTATAAGTGGATGTCATTAAGGGCTGATGTCTGTTTTAAATGTACTAAACTGCCAATCAACAATTTATCCAATATAAACAATCACCAAAAATGAACGAACACTGTTAAAGACAGAAAGAAAAAGAGTAACTGCTTACTGGCCTTTAGCTTTTTAAATGGTTTCAATCAGAATGTAAGAATAACAGCTTCAGTCTGATCCTGCTTTTTCTGTCTGATGTAAATGATGTGAGATCAATTAATTATAATCACTATGAATCAGATACAAATGACAAAAAAATGAAGCTCAATGTCTAGCATTCTACATAACATACACACTGTATACTCATCACAAAAATGCCATGTGATGCAAAACGCATTATACGGAAATAAATATTTCAAACTTCACAAGAACCCAACACATGCTATGCACAAGTAGTCATAAATAGTATGAGGATGTATGGTAGGATTCTGTTTTTACTTGGCAAAAAACAGTTAATAAAAAATAAAGTTTGTCAACTTTCATGATCATGAAATAACAGCCAGGTCGCCTGACATATTAAATGAATAAAATTATTTTATTTCGTATACTCTAACTTTTTCAAATGCTCATGTGTTATTTTACCACAGTCAGTTTTTTTTGCAGAAGATCTTTAAGTCCTGATACACTACAGGAGGACTCCTCACTCACCAGTTCCTGTCAACAGTCTCTGATTTGTGCCTCAGCGTCTTCCAAGGCCCCTTCACTAAATCCTATTGAACAGGCTGTAAAACCCACCAGGCAGACAGTGGACACTGAGGAGGGAGGGGTTGCAATGTCATGGAAAGGGGCATGCGGTGCAATTTAGAGACATGCATGAATCAGGATTTCAGGCCCCTCAGCTGTAAGAGCAGCGCAGGCTTTTCAATGAGAGCTGGTCGGTGCTTAAACGGCATTTAGTAGAACAGCACCGTTTACAGTTCCAAGCACTAAAGAGCCTTTCAGCTTATCAAAGGCAAACAATTTAAACTGAAATAATCTTAACCAAAAATGACAGTTCTATCAGTGTTTCATGTCATTCCTAAAACTGCATGCTGTTATTTCTTTCTGTGAAACAAGGTGTTTTAAAGAATTTTGTAATGTAAACGTAAATGCCAGTTCATATTGTAAAATCACTTTCTTCTAAATTTAAAATACATATATATTGAGAGGAAAATGCACCTTTAATTTTCAGTAATCAGACAATTTAACAGGAAACACATTCATGATATAAAATTATTTCTGAAGGATGTCCAAAATATTGTGCATGAATAGAAAAATCAAAGCCGCATGTCTACAAAATAGTGGCAAATGAAAATAATTCTTTGTAGTGTGACATGGTAAAGATCACATTGGTTAACAAAACAGAATTAAAAACCAGGAGTCCACATAGTTGTACTGAACACATCAGTAGAATACAATAGACCAGGTGAAGATAGTGTCTTCATAAAAAACACTTTCAGCATACTCAACCAAAAGCTCTCTCTGTCTAACAGGGAAATATGGGATATATAACTGTTACTGAGTAACAGTGAAAAACCCAAATGTATGATTTTTTTTATATTTTCTACATTTGCTTTTTTTCTAAGCAGAAATGCAGCTCCTGTTTTTTTCTTGTGTAAAGCTTTATCAAAAATTCTGGGAACAACCAGAAGAGTAAAACATTGACATTACAAAGAATGTCCGTATGAAATTTCACATTAATCGCAATAGAAAAAAAAAAACACTAAAGTGATACTATAAATGCAACAGAAGTAATTACAAGCATTTTGTTTTGTACAAAAGTCATTTAAGGGAAGAATATTGTAAAATTCAAGACACCTTCTAAACTCATTCAGGAGAGTCACAATGTTTTAGTCTCACACTTTCATCTGCGTATGAATTCAACAGAATCTGTAGAAAGTTTTTACTAAAAAACATTCCATTTTGAATCTGTTTCAAATCATATTTTAACTCTCTTCATTACAAAATAAATATTTTCTCTTTTTAAATCCTAAAACAAGGTTAAGTTTGTCTTCTTGGTTTTCAGCAAACCTTGGATGAAAATAAAAGGAAAAGTTACAAAAAATAGGTTGCTAAAATTAGTTTACTATACCAATTGAGACATCTTAAAAAATAAAACACCATAGACAAACAAACAATTCATATAGAAAACCATTATATGGATACAGTTACAAACACTGGCTCAGGTGGTCTCACTTCTCTGGTTTAACCCCCTGAAATCATGTGCCAATGCCCTGAGGAAGAGCAAACGTCTCCACAATCAACCTGCCTTTGCTATTACAGTGAGGGAGAACATACACTAATTCTTCTTAAGACAGACTCGCTTCTTTCATTCATAGACACAGGCGTCACTGAGCAGATCTGAGTCTGTGTGCGCGGTTGTGTGGAGCTGGAGGACAGATGGACGCTTTACTTCTTGGACTGTGTCATGTAGCTGTTCTCGATGCACAGCACGATGTAGGAACTGGAGCAGCTGCTGGGCGTCTGCTGGAGCAGCTGACCCGTCTGCAGGGACGAGGACAAGCCCGTCACCGCGTGGTCTCCGGTTCTCCACGTCTCACAGTAGTTATCTGTCTGCCGGTGACCCCTGCCACTGGACCCGTGCCAAATCATCTTCTCTGGCCTGCAGAAGGCAGGAAGAACGGTTGTTTTACATTTACATCATGTATATGCTAATTAATCTTTAATTCTCACCAAATTGATCTAAATATCACATCAAACTTTCATACACAACAGCGTAACACAGACACCTGACTGCCTGTGAATCTTGATATTTGCTGTTTACATCATTTTTCTACAGCAGCACTGAGCTGTTGTAATGGAAAATGAAACTGGTTTAAAGGAGTCACAGCGTCGCTCACCAGACACTGTCTCTCAAAACATCTCTACCATCAAATGAGTAAATGGAGACATTGTCCTTCATTCGGCTCTCTGAGTCACTGAAGAGAGACTCCCAGCTCCTGAACAGCACTTGATCCTGCAGACAGACCAGATGAGCTCACTGCATGTTTTAAAACATTATACATTTTTGAATATTGTGACTGATTGCTGTAATAAACAGGGTGAAGGATAGAACGCACACCTTGAGGTTGACAATCGGCAGTGTGTCTCGGTCCGATTTGCGGACGATGCTGTACAGATCCTGAAGTTTAGAGGAAAGGAAAGCTCTGAACGTTCCTTTCAGCCCCACCGCCCGAGCTTGCTGGAAACACAGGAAATCTGCCCCACGAATGCCCCTCATGTTGCCCACTTGTGGAGCGTTCAGGGCGATGAGATGCAACTGCACAGAGAAAGAATGAAAGAACGTGACGTCTAAATACGGACGCAGATAGCAACACAATGTGACGAGAAAGTGAACTAACCCCTGGTCCAGATGTATGGGTGTGGCCTTCCGGTTGATTGACAGGTGGGCTGGGCCGGTGGGCAGGCGTCACAGGGAATCGTTCTGGGTATTTGATATGTGGCTGCACAGGATTGTACCTGCTGTCGGTGTGGGGGGGGTGTGAGTAGCGGGATTCAGGTGGACTCGGATTCCTGTTCTCGGACTCTCTGGGTAACTCGACAGGCTGGTGTGGAGGGGAAATCTGTTCTGCTCCATTGTTGGCTGTGTGGTCCTGGGAAAAGTGAACAACGGGGGGCGGCTGGACCGCTGCCACCTCATTATCCTGAAGGAAGCAGCAGGAAACTACAGTCAAACCTTCAGGACCACAGTAACCTTGACTCAGTGCTGATGCAGATTTGAATGCAAATGACAGAAAAGCACAAATTTAGACTAGATGAATTCACCATGCTTACCACATCTCCATACAACGGTTTTAATTCTCCAAGCTGCAAATCAAAGATAAGTGATGTTTACACTTGAGGAACTGCAGTGCATTAGTAAGACAGACGGAGAACAAAAATATAGAGGCCATAAAAATGCATTTGCATTATGTTCTTAAAAATGTAATTTGAAACTTTATGTTTCATACTTTTTGAAAACTTGATTTTCAGCTAAAACGTTCAATGGCTAAAAATGTCAAGTATGAAGGATATCAAGGGCTTTAATATTTTCAATATTCAATATTTCAATACTTACATTATACATTTTATATTATATATTTTATTTAAGAAGGGTTTTTAAGAAGGGTTTTGTTACAGTCTTTCAATGAGTTTGTCATGACAAGATCAGTTTGGTACCACCACCTAGACACTTCTGACCACAGTATCAATTTAATGTGATTTTAATTTAGAAATGTAACATTCAGCAAACGTCATTTTAAGTGTATTGTAAATGTTTGTTTGAATAGGTCTTTAAAAACTAAGTGCCACATCATTGACATGAAAAGCATCATACCGACAACTGTTTGATTCCGTTGTGAACTCTGATGTACAGATCACTTTTGTCCACAATATATATGAGGGTGCCTTCTGTGTGCCTGCGTGCTGTGGCCAGCATTAGCTCATAAGACCTGAGCACAGTCACCTGTCCACAGCAAGAAACCTGCGTTACATTCACACATTCCATAAATGCTTTTATCATACAGTGCATCAGAGGCACAGTTTTTATCAGCCTTTTACAATAGTGGTTCCTGGGAATCTACAAGCAAAACTACAGAAATAATAAATGTTATATTGTAATTTTTTCATGCTGTCAAAACACAGTAATCCTACAATCTAGAGGCATGTTCGAGCATCAAACGTTGTGTTTAATCAGAGAACAGAGGCATTTCTGAAATAAATGTTCCCCTCACCCCAGATCCATGACCTGGCAGTCCAGGAGGTCCAGGGGGCCCTGGGGGCCCGGGAATACTGAGTGCTGAAACAATCACAAATCACAAATGTACCACCAACAATACATCACAACCATATCACCAAAAATACATCACAGTTCAAACATGGTTTGTTATGTTACATGGTCTGTAGGGCCCTGGCAATGATGGTGACCCTGGAGGACCAGGGGGTCCTGGTGGTCCTGGGTTTCCTGGACGACCATCATAACCAACCCCAGGTGGTCCTGGTGGGCCCTGAGGTCCAGGAGGACCTCTGATTGAGTCTCCTTTTGGTCCCTGGAAAAGACCTTGATTAGAACTAAACATTCATATTTACATTGACATTGTGATCTAATGACATTCTTACAGGAAGTCCAGGGTTTCCTGGTGGTCCCTGTACAGCTCCAAAACGAGGGTCATAAAATCCACCACCAGGTTCTCCTTTCTCTCCTTTAAGACCAGGCTCACCACGTTCTCCCTTCATCTCAGTCTGAGGAGACAGAGGTCATATTTTAAAGGTAAACAGTTGTTTAATTGAATACTTTAATTTATGCATTTGAGGGTGTCGCTTCACATACCTTAAGGGTGTTGATATCAAAATTAGATGCAAAACCTGTGACAAATGAGAAAACATGGGATTGACACATTAAATATGACAATGCCTGGTACAACGCTGAGAAGACTGATGTCAGGGAGATAAAACAGTAATTCTACAGCACCTGGAGATCCAGGAATACCAGAGGCTCCCTGTTCTCCTTTCTCTCCCTTCACAGCTTAAGAAAAAAGCAATGCATCCTTCAAAATTATTCAAATGTTTAGAGCTATGGATGATTTGAAACATCACAACTAATTGTTTACAATAAAACTGTAAAATTGTAAAACTGCAAAATTGTCTATTTCGATTTCATGCTGACTCAAGAACCTTAAGACATCTTTGAAGTTTATAAATAAAATTTGTATCCTACCTGGATACGGTCTTGCAAAATCTTCATATCTCTGAAATAAGGAGATTTACAAAAAAAGAACATGATTAGAGAAGCCATGACGGACATGATTTGCATGTAGAGCTCATGCTGTAAAATGTATTGCATGAAATACAGAAAGAACTTACACAGGAGAACTACAGGAATAATACATGTTATATTGTAATTTTTACAATCTAGAGGCATGAGTCGAACATCAAACTTTGTGTTTAATCAGAGAACAGAGGCAGAAAGAACTTACACCGAATCTGTCCAAGGGCACGGCAGGTCCAGGGGGACCAGGGGGTCCAGGGGGACCAGGTGGACCCTTAAAAAATATCACAAAATGATTTATCAGGGCATGACACTATATAACAAATAAATGCACCAAGTGTTGTATTTATTCTCTAACTGAAGAGCGTGTGGTGTACTCACTGGGTAGCTTTGTCCAGAACCTGACCCTGGCTCTCCCTTTTCACCTTTATAACCGTTTACACCTGGACGGCCCTATAAATAAAGAATCAATGTATTTTACATATGCGGCTGTGCACCAGTAATCACCAAAGTCATGTTGTTTTTCTGAAGTAACTCACCGGTCTGCCTGGCATTCCAAATTCACCTTTGAGACCTGGAGGTCCAGCTGGCCCCTGAATAAAACGAGCTTAGAATGTTTCTTTCATCAAGGGACAGTATAACGATTAAAAATATAAATACAAAACACATGAACTTACAGGAGGTCCATATGGCCCAGAACTCCCTCTCTCACCCTACAATGAGTAAAAACCAGATGAACTTTAATACCAACATGGGAAAAAAAACAAACTGAACATGCAACTCAATATAAACAAAACTCCAGCTGATGGATGCTTACCTTTGGGCCTGACAATCCACCAGGGTAAAATGGGTTTCCATCAGACCCAATAACAAGTCCTGGTTCTCCTTTCTCCCCCTGCAAACACAGTCACGTTGCAACAGTGAACTCAAGATGCTGACTGCGAGATATTAAGCCGTTTATAGACTGCTGCTTACAAACCTTAATGGCATAACCCGGTGCTCCTGGTTCTCCTCTGTCACCTTTTGGTCCCATCGGGCCCTGACGTATAAGAGAGAAAGACTGTGAGATTGATTCTAAAACGGATGATTGGATAAGCGCGTTAGAAGCTGCCGCGTAATGTCGATAACGTATCTGATAACAGTTATTTCAGTCTCTAGAGTTTCATTTGTTTCTTTCCTGCACTATGTTCAGTATAATTGTCTGAGAATCTCTGTCCAATGGCAGGAAGGCATAGAAGTTGTATACTTACCGGGAATCCTGCTTGACCCGGAACACCAGGCCCACCCTGAAATCCCCAAAACAAAATATTATAAAATGTGAAGCTGAATGCTCACAAGGAAATTTCAGGTTTCTTATCTATCTAATGTTACCCTTAAAGGGCCAGTTCATCAGAAAGGAAATGATTCGTGAATGAATGATAAGAATTTTATTTTTTGGGGAAGTTCGTTTAACAACAGTCAGAACAACTATCAGAAGCAGAATTTTCATACCTGAGGCCCTGCTGCTCCAGTTCCATCATACTGTACAGAGATGACAACAACTGCTTGTTCATAGAAATCAAACAATTATAGGTGAAAAAAGCAACAGGTTTGAAGACTTACATTTTCAGAATACTGATAAACAATCTGGCCAGGTGGTCCAGGAGGACCAGGTGGACCAGGAAGACTGGTCCCATCTCGACCAGGTTCACCCTAAACAGACAATCACATTGAACACTGACCAGAAAGTCCAAAGAGAGTCCTACTGGAGATAATACACTGATCTACTTCAGATGTGTGGAGTCTAGAGTTTATAAACTCACTCTCTCGCCCCTGTCTCCTTTGCCCCCCTTTGCTCCCTGCAGACAAATGACATCTGATCAAAAAATGATTGAAAATGTGGAACCTTTGAATTTTTACAGCACTGTACCATGCCGTACCTGTGGTCCTGGGAAGCCATCCAATCCCGGTCGCCCATCCTGTCCCTGAGGTCCTTCACTGCCTTTCCCACCAGGTAGTCCTGGGAAACCAGGCTTCCCCTTAAGAACAAAACACAGAGATGAAACGGTCCCCTAGCAAGATACTGAAAATAATAGGCTATTAAACTTATTTGAATAAGCAAGTAGAAAATGTCTTACTGGTATTCCTGGGATGCCAGGAGGTCCCTGAAATAAAATAAGGTTGTAATAAAAGCACTGCTAAACGTAGAAAAGGGATAATAAAAATGACAAAGAAAAATCAAACCTGGATTCCTACTGGTCCTCTGACTCCAGGACGTTGACTGAAAACGCCCGAGCCTTCCATATCGTCCTGAGCACATACAGGAAAGTCAATATTTCGTGATAACTGCATTTTCCAAATGACATAGTAAGAAAAAAACTTAATGATTTAATTTTTAAAGGACTAATACTCACAAAACCAACATGATATCTTGGGCCAGGAGGCCCAGGTGGGCCAACAGGTCCCATAGGTCCTGGAAGCCCAGCAAGCCCACCCTGTCCTGGGAGCCCAGGGGAACCAGGAGGACCCTGGGCACCCTTTAAAACATTGGTCAATGAATTTAAAGAAGCTGTATAAATTAATGAATTAATCATGAATTAATAAAATCACTGCAGTCTGTCACTTTTGCCTCTCTATTGCCATCTCTGTTTAAAACATAAAATTGAAATATATTAATTGCAATTTTTAATTAATTTACATATTGCAGCTTTAGGCTACCAAGTTTTCACACAGACATGTATATTTGAAAAAAAGCAAGGTAAGTTTGTAGCCAACACAAGCCACATCATCAAATAAATGCCACAAAGATCCACACGAGTTACATTTACAAATTACAATACTGCTGTTTGCAGTAAATGATGACGAAAGTAGTTTGTCATGCTGAAGACCTGCAGCTTTAGAAGAGAAGAATGAAGTGGAGAAGATCAGATTTGTTACTACAATGAAAGAAGATGAAAGAGTGGGCTTGACTGTTTCAGAAAAGCCCAAAAAAGTGATGTTGCACAACTGTTCCATCAGGTTGTTGAGTTGAAAAGTTGTTGGAAGTGCACATTTTGTTCTGCATGATGCTTTTAATGCTGCCCATGTAGAACACAGCTTACATGTTGAGGTTCATATGTCAGTGTGCACATCACACAAACTCACCTTCTCTCCCATAGGTCCAGGTAGTCCCAGCTCACCGGCATCCCCCTGCAGAGAACATAATCAGTCCAGTGTCTAAAGACAGACGCCATTACACAGATCTTAAGATCCATAACGCAGATGAATTATTCACGTCCAAATCCCAAATCACGTCCCACACATCACTATATATAGACAGGGTTCCTATACTTTCTGGCCAGTGGACTTCTGTAATCCTTCTTGTAGCTTATGATTACTGGATAAGGATGCTTTAAAAACCATCTGCAGATTTCCAGGTATGAATCTACTGAATGAATGGATTTAATATTTGTGCTTGGTGTTCTAATGTTAATTCACCGTTTCATACCTTCTCTCCTTTTTGTCCAGATGCACCTGACTTTCCATCAGCACCTGCAGCACCTGGAAGTCCCTTTTAAAACAACAACTGATTTTAGTTTTATTAATAGCAGGTATTGAAAGTACACAGACCTCATGTTTCTCTACACTTACCGGCTGACCCGGAGCCCCATTTTGTCCCGGTGGTCCAGGAGGTCCAAAACCATCTGAGCCTGAAGACGTAGAGCCAGGGGGTCCGGGGGGTCCAGGAGGACCAGGTGGGCCAGGCAAACCAGGCATTGCCTACAAACAAATACAGAGTACGAATAATAGCCTGCTTGCATTAGTAAACAGAAAACTGAGAAATTCAAATAAAATATTTAGTGCTTTACATACTGTAAAATTACAATATGTATAGACACACAAGTCTAAATGACATTTACATTCATGCATTTGACAAGCCTGTAATCTTGGCACTACTAGCTCTGCACTCAATCAGTTACAGGAACATTGTGGCGTTCATCATTTCTACTGGTTTAACGTTTACAGCACAAGATCTACAGTGAACTGTAAGTTAATGTCGTGTTTACAGGACATACCCGCATTACATCCATATCATCAAAACCAGAACCCTCCATGTCCACAAATGTCTGAAAAAATACAGAGGAGAATATTTTTAAATAATATCCATTTTTTTAATTTACACTCAGAAGAGAAAAGGAACATTAAATCAAGTCTTTGTAATGAACTCACAGGTCTATCAGAGCGAGATGGAGGTCCTGCGGGGCCGGGCGGCCCTGGAGGCCCACGGGGTCCTGGCTGGCCTTCACCTCGCACGCCCTAAAATGACATTTAAAAACACACAAAATTTGAATAGAAAGTCTATGCAGGAAGCAGACAGTGAGACAGCTCACTAGGATACTAAGGATGCATACTACATACTAAGCATTATCTTTGACACTTTCCATGTATATACTGTACCTATATGACCTATATGGAGTGATAATGTATAATCATTACTTTTTCTCCTTTGGGTCCTGGATTTCCAGGAGTTCCAGGAAAACCGGGAGCTCCAACAGGGCCCTGTTACATAAGCATGTTAAACACAAACAAACACAAACATAAACAATCCACAATGCAAAAGTTTCCCTTTAAACTGGTCAATAAAATGCTTAAGTTAAGAGTGCTTACCGTCTTACCATCTTCACCAGGGTCACCCTATACAAGCAGAGAGGAGACATTCTTCTGTTCACATATGAGCCAGTGCATTACAGGCTTTATGAGTTTTAAGTACAATGTGCTTTTGTGTTTGCAATGACACATATCTCACACATCATTATCTGTGTGTGTTTGAGGAGCACCATAGAGACTGTCTGTTACTGTCTTAACACATCAACAGCAAATACAAAACCACCTATTACACACAGTATTACAATGATGTACAGTTCTTGTTTTTGAGTGTATGCATTTGCTAATGGAAAAGGGGCAATAATTGAATAATTTCATTTACACTGAGCTACTCACTGGCTCTCCATCTGGTCCAGAAGGGCCCGGGGGTCCAGGTGGCCCAGGTGGCCCTTTTGGTCCGGTCACCCTCTCCGCAACTGTTCCATCTCCCCGTACTTCTTGCTCTGCACTGGGTCCTGGGAAACCAGGAGGCCCTGGGGGCCCGGGAGGCCCAACATCACCCTTTGATCCAGGATAACCAAAACCAGGATTGCCCTGTAATTAAAAGGTCAATGAAATGTAAGGATAAACAAGTCTTGTGTACATGAAAAGACAAACATATTCACTATTAAAGAAAAAAAACAATGACCTTTCATCAGCATGCTCTATTTTTTTGATGAACTATTGAACTATATGAACTATAATATACTGTACATTCCATATGTGAAGGATGTATTTTGTTTACTGCATTTCATATATATTACAGGTATCACAGGAAAATTATAACAAACCTTCATTCCTTTCTCTCCAAAATCACCCTGTAAAAACAGAGAAATAAAACATTGACCTGTCACCTCCCCAACAGATGGCTGAACACAAAAAACCTCACTGGCTTCACATCTTACTGTGAATTGTGAAGGACATAAAGCAGATAGTTCTGACTCTAAATTCTGATTGAATGAGCAGTATTTAAAGTTGATATTAAATGTCTGTAAATGTTCACCTGTGACATCACATTATCTATTTAACACATCCTAAAGTACAATAGTAACTGTAAAGAGCCTGCAGCTTAAATAAACTATATGAACTATACGACTTTGAAGAATTGTTTATTTTGATTACTAATAATAAAATGCACCTTTTTTTAATGTCTTTTAAGGTTTATTAGCTAACATATGGTCTCCAGTGATTTATTACTTGTTTTAAAAGTGATCTGATGCTGAGAAGTTTAGGTCACTTCATAAAGTTCACAAAACTCAACACACTTTCTCTCCTTTTGAACCTCCTCCAGACACAGAAGCAGATCCCGAATCGCCCTTTGGCCCCACAGGGCCCCGGTCACCTCTAGCCCCCTTCTCTCCCCTGTCTCCCTTCTCTCCTTTTGCACCGACAAAACCTATGAATGTAAATGTGAATGATTTAAAAAAAAAACAAAATGAAGATCCAAGTCAGGCCATTATTATCCCAAAAAAAAACAGATTAATTATACTTCCACACCAGCCAAAAAACAGAAACAGGCCTCATTTACAAAATGTCTTTTATTCTTTCATTTGATTACAGGGTGAAATATGACTGGGCAATGCTTCTGTGAAGTTTAACATTAAATATCTTTTGTAATAAATTTGTATTTATTTATTTGTACCCTAATTTGTATTCATAGAAAAACCAAGAGGCTAAAATCAAATGTTTGGATAAAACAGACCAAACACACATTTTCATACAAATATTCCTGCAGAAGCCAATAACCAGCTGAAGCTTCTATAAGCAGCTGAGTAAACAGTTATTTATGTTCAATAAACAATGAACATACATATGTGTAACAAACAACATACATATACGGCAGCTCTATCTGCTCCCAGTATGCCTGCGTCCTTCCTGGGCATCATGTAAAGCATCACAGAAATTCTGCACAGAATTTCTATCCAGCAATTCCAGATTTATTTGAGAGACTTTTATTTCCATGTCTGTGACCCACCTGCTGTACCTGCAGCACCATGTCTGGACTCCACAGAACACCAGAGCCCATCATCAGCTGAGCCTGATGCTCTGAGAGAGGAGTCAACAGTGTTTGAGGCTCGTCCAGAATCATCATATGACCCTGAAATTCTCTTACTAATATCAACTGAGTGGAGGGTGTGTCGAGAACCACCACGTGAGCCGGTTCCTCGAGAACCACCACGTGAGCCGGTTCCTCGAGAACCACCACGTGAGCCGGTTCCTCGAGAACCACCATGTGAGCCAGATAGTCTTCGAGAGTATTCCACTGAACCTAATGTTCATTAAGACTTATCCACTGCTCATAAGGAAACATTACACTTCAGGAAAATATTTACAATCTAATGTGGTTGATTGTGTTGACTTAGCCATCAAACACAAGGTGTGCATATCTCACCTGCTCACAATCCCTGTACATTTACTGTCTACATCTTCTGCCAGAAGAGCCACATACCACAGAGGCTCCTTCAGTGTCATGATACACATGATGACTGATGAGTAATACTACAACTAAACCTCACATTACTTTTGAGCATCTTTGTGGTTTACATAAACTAAGCTACAATTCAATATGTCATTAGGATACATTTATATTGTCCATAAAAGTCATAAAATAACCACCAAAGCCTATTTATATTATTTCTCATATTAATTTGAAATCCATTTAATTCAGCAGTAGTTCAGCTTTAGGTGCTAAACGGTAAATAACGCTGATAAACTGTGCTGTCAGATTAGGTGATTGTATTACACACAGGCCAGTACAGACCTTACAATGATCACAGACACACACATACCTGACTGCTGCTTTAAAGGGTCTGCAGGCAGTTTATTGGTCACTGGCGGCTGCTGGATTGGCCGGGAGGATGGAGGTGTGGCCTGCTAATGACATTTATGTAAATTAACTGAGTCAGACAGAGTCAGTTAACATTGCAGTGCAATTTATACAAAATCAGTTTGTTACTTCATACAGAATGTTTATTCTGTACATACACATTTTCACACAGTGTCATTTTAATGCTTGTGTACAAATTTAAAAATGTTAAGCAACGCTGACTTCATGGTTATGGGTTTGTATACTCGCACCACATTCAGTCACTCCACAAAGATTTTTTAGATATATGCACTGGACTAAAGATATTTGGACTTAACATATGGATTTAAATCATGCAACGTATGGAAATCACTGCATTAGGCAAAACAAACGATGCTAGAGCTTTTCTCAGAACTGACTTTACTGTTATGTTTTATCATTTCATATCCGAACAAACTTCTTTGTGTGAAATTACTTGTGGCATATTCCTGGGGCCACAGATGACAACTGACCCAGCTGCATTCAGGACAACATGAACTACAACCTACTGATGAAATACCAGACATCAGGTTCTTGACTGTCTGATCCTCAGTTTCAGGCAGGGATTGAGAAAATTGAGATTCTGGTGAGAGTGAACAGTCAGTGCTCTGATGGCCAGTGTAAGAGAATGCAGACAGCGTGTTTTCAGACGAACAGAACGATTGTACTGGCAATGGAGGCTGTGGGTCCCTGGTTCTGAAGATAGAGGTCAGTGGTGGGCAGGTGGAAACATCTGCTAACACTGCTGTGGAGATGTAAGAATCTCAACAGCCACTTCTTCACTGACCTTGAACGCATTACTGTGGAGCTGTGGTGAGGGAGGATGAGGACACAGGAAGAGATTTCTATAGGTGCTGAAAAGAAATTCTTCACTGACGTGTTTATTGCATTCTGAGACCAATTTGGATCGTTGTTTGGAATGTAAAGTCTTTATTTGAAAATGTTCCAGGTCTGATGCACCTCAGTGAGCATCTTATAAAAATTTAACCTACACTAGCATTTAAACGTCTGGACGCACTCATTCTTTATTAATAATACCGTTTTAAAAATGTCTCAAAACTATAAAAAAAGGTGAAAAAATGTATACATATGCACAATTTATATTTGTCTACAGAACTAGTTATAATTATTTAAACAAATGATTCAACATAAATCATTTATACTTTTAGATCAAAAGACTTTTTTAAGATCATAAGGTCCGCTGTGTCCAAACTATATTTAACTTTTCAGTATGAGTGTAGAAGGGCAGTGATTCAAACTCGTGTTTAGCCACCATCACAATACATTTCACAAGCCCTACATTCATGAACGTGATACATTCATCACACAAACTTCTTTTACACAAAAAAGCCGATATGAGGCAGTCATGCAACACAGTGTGAAGAATTCATGCCCCCTAGATGCCGTCGTCTCCCACGCCTCCCAAAACATCCCATTGACACTGAATTAAAGATGGAAATGTGGCATCTGTCACGGATGGATTCCACAGTAGGACAAAGGAAAGTTCACTTTATAGCACTTTGGAAAATGCCAGTCTCCTTTCTGCATCCGCCACAGCGTGTTAAAACACATTGCGCACAGTAAAGACAAACAACATTTTAAATGACCAGGTTATAAAAAATTAAACTGACACCTCTGTATTTAGCAGCAGCTGTTCAAATATTTAAAATGGAAAAAAACAAAGCCACGGCACCGGCTTTAAAAAAAACCTTTAAACTGTCAACTAACATTTAATCACAGAATTTTGCAGAAAGTTGCCTGAACATGACTGAGTGACACTATACTTCAGTACTAATGAAAAACTCTTTATAGACGATCCCTCAGTCCGTACTTAAAAACCACCTGCTTTCCTCTCATTGTAATTTGCTCTGGCGGGCTTAGACACAAGCCACAGGGTCTATTTCTGGATTAGAAACACAAGGCAGGAGAAGATGGGCTTTAACATCTGGAATTGGTGTGGAGATAACAGCACTCATATGGGACTTTCCACCCAAAGGTGAGCAAATGTACAGCAGCAGACCCTCCAAAACTCAATGATTGCTGCTTTTTTAAAGAGCCCGCAACTTCCAGATCATCATTAGATGTTCTGAGTTCACATCATTACCACAGAAAAGACAAAACACCAAAAAAATAAACATTCCTTATTTTGAAAAGAATAATAATCCTCATACCTGGACTGATGTTTCTCCATATCCATCACCACTTGGTCCATCACCTGAGGACTGCAGATTGGGAGGGAAGCAAAATGCATGAATTCTCTATGACTGTTAATAAATAAAAGGTCACTGCATAACTATGGTATCTATACAGTCGGAGGACATCTACAGATCATACATCATATCAATGGGCTTAATCTTGTTGAAAACCTCACTGGAGGCAACACATTCTTTTCTGCAAATGAATGGTAGTAAATTCAGACAATCAATCAGTGGTGACACAACAGATGTTCCTGTAGCTAGAATGTCTTCTCTGCTGGAGATATAAATCACATCACATACTCGATACAGTATATAAAGAGGAAAAAAAAAACGACATCATGAAACTGAGGGCACAGAAAACCTGAGACGAGTCACCTAAAAATAAAGACTTAATTCACACAAAGTGATCTGTTTCTCAGACACCAGTCTCACATATAAAAAAGAACTAAAACTTTCCAGCAACAAAAAAACCTCATGTTTAAAGAAGTGTACTATTAAAATCACTCCTGATCACTCCTGTACGGTTTTAGTCATTCTCCACACACAGCATTAGCTGTTTACATTTAATCACTCATTTTGCAGAACCTCTTAAGACACAGTAAGTGTGTGCGTCTAATGAACTGCAGTTGATTTAGGAAAATCAATTGCAACGGAAGACATTTTTGTTGCAATTTCTCCTTTCATAAATAATATAATTCATAATAATTAGCTGGGAGTTGCTCTGTGATGGGACATGATTAAGACGTGACATACGAGTGATTATTAAACCTCGGATGCTCTTGCTGGAGATTATGTGCCGTCTTACCACATCAGAATCATCCTCATCTTCCTCACAGTGACGTTCAGCTGCCCGGGGGCTTTTCAGCACCCTCAAATCTCCGATTACACCCTAGAACACACACACACACACACACACACAGTTGGTTTGATGGACATGGCAGGTATGGTGACAGAATTCATGCTGTAGGGCAGCTGACAATCAGAGATTACTGAGGCTCTTTTTTAACAGCGTGCTGATATCTCACACACGTCTGTCTGCTTGTGGGTTTCAGCACAATCACAGCTCAGTTAGTGCTGCTTTCTCAGAAAGCTTACTGCTTTCTTCTGCCTTCACAGATAACTGTTCTTTAATATCTTGTTCATTTACTAAGACAAAATACCCACTGTGTGTTTTCTCAATGCTATTTGTGCAGCAGACAGTTTGAACTGTTACTCTAACGCTTTATAAAAATGAACCAAAAGTGTGCTTGACTGCACACACACACCAGGACACATTATGTGCCTGCTTTTAAAACTCTTCTCCAGTGTTTCATTATCATCATGAATAAATGTTACCATGAACAGAAAATGTAAACAAACAAAAATATCATGATCTCAAAATAAGGGCTATATGAGTGTCATATATACCAGAAACTTATCAGGGTCTGCTCCACTGGCATGACCAACAAACACTCCAGCTCCAGCATCCAGGTCCATATCGTCTGGAGAACGCTCAAAGTTGATAACTTGGGGGTCAGAGTCACAATTGAAGTAGAGCAGCACCTGCTCATTTAGAACACTGATGGAAAACCTCGTCCAGGTGTCCAGCATGGAGGGTACAGAGAACCTGGCCGCCTCATAAGAGCTCTGGGAGTCTGGCTCTGTGTAGTAGAAGATGATGTTCTGCTTCCTGTTCTGAACCTCTGAGAGCTTCACACCCACATACATGATGTTCTGAGAGAGGTCGGAGATGGAGAAGATGACACCAGGTTTGGTGGAGGTGGGTTTTATGTTGAAGATGAGTGAGAAGTCACGGTAGAATGGGTTGGGCAGGTGGGCCGCAGCTGACTGCCCTACATTGGAGCTCAGTCCAAACACATAACCAGGGCTGTTATCAGGGCCGTAGAGTTTGGTGACGCCATCTGGTGGGGGATCTCCAATTAACTGCAGCAATGAAACTCCACTCTCTTCTGTGGAAGAAAGAGAATGTAATCAGACCTCAGGAACAAGACCGAATCAGAGAAAGGTTTAACTAGTCATGGTTGGACAGCAGGCTGGGACCAGGTTAGAAAGCTCTTTATTAGTCTGACCACATAGCAAGTATTATACTGTAAATTCTACAGTAAGTGTTCATTGTTAACAGCAGCTGTGGTGGAAACCAGGCAGTGAGTTTTGGCTTTAGTCTTGAAACGCTCTTTGTGGAATATTATTGTGTATTATTTTTAGCCATAATAGTAAAGTTAACTTCCACTCTGGGATGTGGGGGGTTCGTGATTTATTCAGAACACACGTTCATTGGCCAGTAATGTTTTTCAATTTCAATAGACATTAACCCTTTGGTTTATTGTTCCTGGAGAACTTTTCTTAGAGCAATAGTGGATTAAACTTACTATGTACACTGCTTTATACTACATGAACGTGAAAAGCTCACAAGACCTCTAAGACAGCATGTCTAAAAGTACTTTGACCTGAGAATTTCATGCCAACTGTCAAGTTGCTCTAAAACATCAGCCACATTATTACAAAGTGACAAATCTTTTCAGTATCTCTAAATTAAAATCTAGAGAAGACTCAGTTCAAACTTTCAGACATTTAAAGAGGAACAGTATTATTCAGAGTGGGAATACTTATATTGTACCAGTTTATATCACAAATCGCATCTGATAATAAACCAAAAACTCAGACTGCCGACTGAGATCATGAACCTTCAAACTCCTGCCAGTATCACTCAACACAGACAGATATCAGTTACTGATCATATTTAACTAGTTGCTGGAGATAAGCTTGACATGGAAACATCACAGAGTCGGTGTGCTGACATGTCATGAGAGGAGAAAGGTGTGAGGTTACAGCTGCATGCCCTCCCTGCCTACACACACACACACACACACACACGCTCACGTATTCACACACACACACTTATTCATACACACACACACACGCACACTCACTTATTCATACACACACACGCGCACACACACATACATGCTCACTTATTCACACACACATGCGCACGCTCACTTATTCATACACTCTCACACACACACACACACACTCACTTATTCATACACTCACACACACATGCCCACTTATTCATACACTCAC
>JAZGTK010005017.1:0-23215 GCA_036877625.1 Ambastaia sidthimunki
CTTTAATGTAAGTCTATGAGATTTTTAGTCTGATGGTTAACATCAAAAAACTAACATCACTCATGATGAAGAATAATGTCATTCATGTTTATAGCACAAGGCAATGCAAGTTTATTAATATTGCAGATTTTAATTTAACAGAACAAGATTTTAATTAGAAATGCTCTATATAGACATGAAAGACAAATAATAAAGATATTTAAAAATCATTTAAGAACATGAAGAAAAAACATGTAGAAAAGGAAATAGAAAATAAAAACTATACATAAAGAATGTACTGTAGTAATAAAATTATGAAGCCATAAGGGTTATAATATTATCTTAACATGTTTATTTTTTTCTATTTCTGTGCTGACTTTGGATTAAAAAAATCTGAAGTAATGGATCCAAACATGGTAAAATGTGTTAAATAGAGGTGAGATTTCTACACTCATAAAAGCAGAGTAGGCGATTTTTTCTGTAACATTTTTGTAATGCTGTTTGAAAGTCTCTTCGCATTCTGATAACAAAGTGGTCTAAATATATTTACATAAATATATCTTCTGTGGAAGATACTAGTTCATACAATATTTATCAAATCATTGCGTTCGGTCCAAATGCTATGATAGGATGACCTATTTGGCCATCAAACTGTTTATGCATTAATGTGTTAAAGGAGGCGTGGCTTTGAAAAATGCTCTGAAGGGAGGGTGGGATTGCTATTGCTAGCCTCTCAGAAATTGTCTGCTTTACCTTTAAAAGTATCTAAAAGCATATAATCCAAAATGCCTGATAAACAATATAAACAAAACTGCAGATCTATCATTCATTTGGTGAGTAATGGATGCTGTAATTGTGCTTTCAACAGAGTTCTCCAGTGATCAGCATTCATAAACCTTAAATGAGAAACCTGACGAGTCACTTCAAAAACCTTTATTAAATTTGTAAGGATTTCTTTAGAAAACAAATATAAAACCTAAAAACCTAAAACAACTGCACACACATATGCACTATGTCCTTTTGAAACATGACAGCCCCGGGTTACTGTGTGGTTTCTTGTATCTAAAGACATGGACATATTCAAAATGTTTCCTTGTGTGTTTCACATAAGAAAGTTAGTCCTGTGGGTTTGGATCGACATGAGGGTGAGTGAAGGGTGACAGAACTGTAATTTTTTGGTAAACGTCTCTTTAACCGTTACACAAACACAACTCACTGTGTGAAATCTTCTCTGCAACAGGTCTGCAGCTCAGTGCAACACAAACCTTTGACTTAATCTTCTGATGTTGAGTTTCCATTTAGTTTTGGTTTAGGATTAGTGTGTTTTGGAAAAATTGGCTTGAGTTGTATAAAGGTTTAACTGTACTGGCTGCGCAGAAACTGATGAATGAATGTGGCCTAAAACGTAGTAATGTTAAGCTAATGTGTGTAGTTAAGTCTATCACCACCGCTCAATGCACAAATGCCTGCTGACAAACATTCAAACAAATGTTCAGACACAGTGACAGCAAACACTTTCCTCAAGCTGTATATAAACTACGTAAAACCTATCAGCGAAACTCTACAAACGCACACATGCATTTCATGCGCTTACGAACCCACCAACAAAGTGGTTATTTGAGACATGAGGTGCCAGTCTTCACATCTGCAGTGGACTGGAGCCAGTCTGCTGTGAGGTACATGATCTTCTCAACACTGGTTCCCTCGCTTTCATTCGTTCAATGACAATCGTACGGCCCTATCTGTTGAATAACACATTTCACTGAGAGCCCAGCGTACGTCTGCTCTCGCTGGGTGGAGGAAAAACAAATCTTGAACGTATTACTGTATTTACTTTCTTTGGCTGAACCCCGATCGGGCTGGGGAGGCAGTAGTGGCTTTTGCGGACGGGTGTTTATTGTTTAGGCCTTGTTTTTTTTGGGCCCTAATTAATGCTATGTTGACGACCTCTGTCACATACACCAGCGAGCAACGATCGAGTCTCACGCAAAGTGCGGGCGAGAACGAAGGCCACGGAGCAGAGATACATCTCATCGCCAGAGCGCTCTCTCAAAGAAAAAATGACGTGTGAGAAAAAATACACAAAGAAAAGCAAATTTTGTCAGTTTGGGTCTTCTCTCCTGACATGCACAGACCCGATCCGTTCCAAATGCTTCGCTTGTCCCCTGCCATCAGCCCTGATTTATCACAGTGCTAAAGATCAGTTGCAATATCCACAAAAATTATCTTTGCATTCGCTCTCTCAATAAAGTCATTATGGACCCCTGTGGTTTAGTCAGCCAAGCGTGGTGATTCTCTTCTGGAGAGATTGACTCACGCTGCCTAGCCTCTGTTTTTTTGGCTGGCAGACCCTGAAATACATCGTTACAGAAATGGTCGTTAAAGCTCCTTATTTTTGAACTAAGGTCAGGAAATCCCTTCAGGGGCCTTCTGTTAGGTCTGAGGAACTGAGGGACCATTGGCCACCCTAGCTCGAGTAATCCATGCGGTGTAACTCGCCTGCACTCCACGCAAGGGTGCCACTGCTGAATCTACATCCCTCAGAACTGTGGTTTGGGCGGTGTGGAGCCATTCAGAGAGTTTTCGAATGTTTTTTCCTCTTTTTTTCTAACAGGCCTAAAATACAACACAAAACACATCTGCAGTTGAAATCCACATTCTGGTTTCTCTATTTCCACAGATGATGGACGTCTAAAGACGATTTGTCAACTTGCAGTTAGTAATGTTCTGATTCATCTGTTTTGTCCTGTGCCTTTAAATGTTGTTCAGATGTTCTCAGTTGTACCTCAGTTCGAAATCACCTTTTAATTAGGAGAAATATAAAATCGACGAATGACTCTAAACTACATTAAAACAAATTTTAAAATACCCGTACATTAAGGGTGTAGAATTACAAAATAAATGTGGATAGTAGAACTCAGACAGTTTTAATTTTTAGAATTTTTAAAGTGTTTTTTGCTGAATTGTTCATTTTAGAATTTGCAGTGTCTTGGCAAATCTGAGCAAAGTTTGGAACATCACTGAGACGCTACATTTTTAAGAATATGAAACTCTAGAGGGGACACATGTGAGATTACTGGGGTCTTTTTCTCAGGAGAAACAAGCAAAAGTCTCCATTTATTCTTATTGGTGTCTAAGCTACAATTTTTAACAAGAAATTTGTCTTCATTTTCTTAAGAAAAGTGGTTGGGTCAAATTAATAAAAATAAATACAGTTTTATAAAAAAAATAATCAAAACAAATTCAATCTATGGTGGAAGCCTTGTATTTATTTGACACTTATTTAAAACACAAGCAGTGGAAAGTGTGCACACAGCTGTGTGTGGATGGCCCACAGAATGTAGATGCATTAGGGGGTGAGAGTGTGTTTGTGGCTCTCTTGCCCCAGACAGGGCAGGGGCCTTGGGGTCAAAAACACAGGCTTGATTTAGGAAGTGGTTCATGACCAGCCTGGAAACTATTAAAAGGGCTGGTCTCAGTGTCACTTCACTGTTAGACCAATTCCACTACAACTACAGGCCCAGGCAGAATCTATGAATTTTCTGTATACATTTAATAAACAAGCACAAAAGAAGCAATAACGTTTACAGCTTTAAAAATGAAACGCTCAGTAGTCGAAATCAGTATCAGTGAGTTATTATTTCTAATATTAATTTAAAAAACAATGCAAAAGTATATTGTGCACCTGAACCTTTTTATTCATTAAATTAAACAATTCTATAAATATAAATCAATGGCACGTAACTATTTCTTAAATAAATAAATATTGCTTCACGTTATGGCTTCAAATACGCAGTCAGTAACAAAGAACAAATAAATAATAAACGTATCGTCTTTGGACATTTTTAGCGGTTACGTTTCCTGCTGTTTTTCATTAACATTCCTTATATTACTGATTTGTAAAGGACTTTATTTGTTTATTTGACCAATTCATTCTTTCACATTTGCTGCTAATATTAACATCGGTAGTTCGGCCTCTGTAACTCTTTCCTGACAGCCGATTTTTCTCTGTATGGTGAAGTTCACCACACTGCCCAATACACAGGGAAGTTCCTCTCTCTTTCCAAGTCTTTTTTTAACCCCTCGACCACACAGTAACTGTTTTTCCTGATATGTGTGCGGTGAGCATGCGTAAGACCTGACCTTTTTTTCTCTGTTTTTTTGGAAACACTCTGCAGCGTGTCACCAGCGACATAGAGGAAAAAGTGATCGGTTCTGACTTACACAATGCTGTATTTCTAGGACCGGTCTGGATGATGCCACCAACCAAAAAATCAGAGGGCACAAGCCTTTATTTCTCGGCCAGCATACACCCGCTGTGTGTGTGTGTGTGTGCGTGTGTGTGCGTGTGTGTGCAGCACTGCCGACACTGAAGAAAACATGAAAACTGGTTAGACACAAAAAAATGTAACATTTACATACATTTATTTACCTTCAATAAAGAAAAAGATCACAAGTTACATCATTTTATGACATCATTCTCCAGCAATAAAATTAAGATGTTTATTAAACACTACTGTCCTGAAACTAATGACCAGTAATGTGTCTAGAGTTTTAGAAGAGATCTCATCTATATCTCAAACAGTTCTCATTTGCCAAGATAATGGTGTGAAATCTAAATTCCAATTATTGAAATAAACATTCTTCAAATTCATCAAATTCTTACAAAAACAAATTGAGCTATGCAATTTAATTTTAATTTATCCACATTTATTCACATTATACACATTTAAAAACTCTGTAAGTATACGTAGAGTAAAAGATTGGGAAAAATCCATGAAATTAAATATAAACATTTTGCGATATGGACAGGAATAGTACCTCAAATCACACATGCTGTTAGTTTTCTACAAATACAGACGTACTTATTTTCACTTGGTACAACTTTCTCTCACACCAAAAAACATCTGGACAGTGAGTTTTAGAATTTAATTGTGTAGTTTCTCATAACTAAATCAAAGAAGACATACAATAAGAGTTTTCTGTATCAGTAATTTAGATTTTGTCTCATATTTAAGGAGTTTTATTTGTGTATAGTCAAAACAAAACTGCTTTAGCAGTTAAACCGTCTCGTCAGGAAGCTGGTCAGAAATCTCCCTCATCTGCAATGAGAGTTTCTCTTTAACAGTGGCTCCTCTCAGATTCTGCCCTTTTGTGTTTTGAGTGGGGCTCTCCATTCACATCTAACAGTGGGATAATAGCCTTCTCTTTCTCTCCCCCATTCACGGCCTCCACCCGTCCAATTCCCTACTCTAATTGCGTTCCCTTGGAGCACAAGAAGAGAAGGAGGGGAACAACAACGCAGAGAATGAAGAAAAAGATGTATAGTTCGTAGAGACTCTGCATTCATACAACCCCTGCACATTGTTTCCCAATAACAAACTGTGAACCCTGCATTGAGGCGCAAGAAAGAGGCACAACGGTCAAAAGCGCTCAAGGGCCAGACCACAGTTTCCCGTGAATCTCAGAGGGTCCGAGACTCTTTAGCAGCTGATGAGGTGGAGTTTTAATCCCCGCGGCTGGTTAATGGAAGTCTCGCTCTTCACTGGTGAGACTGCATTAGGTCCTCGCCTGGGAATCAAAAGACACTCGACAATAACGCAATCAGCGTGTTTTCACTGTGAAAAAAATCCGTTTTAGAAAACACTGAGCGTTACCCCCCACCCGAGTCCTCAAAAATCCCTTTCAGATACTCGCCTTTACGAGTCGGATTAATTTGCTGTGTTTTGTGTTCCCTGCTGCCTGAAGGAAGATGTGAATGTGAGGAGAGGGGCACCCACTGTTCCAATCCATCATGCATGTGCGACTACGGGGCGCTTCGAACCCGGATTTGACACGGTAACCCTCAGATGAACTGGCTTCCCTGCACGTGACTGGTATTCAGATTTATTTCATCGGAAGAACATAACACTCATGAAACGTCTATAACGGGCATGTTTTGAATAAACAAAGCTGTTTCCAGGACTTATCTGGCAATGTTGAGAGGCCTGACAACGTGATGGCATTAAGAAGCAATGCAAATGAATCATAGCTTGTAACTTGCATTGAAAAGCACAAAGACAGACCACCGTGGTTTAACTGCACAAGTTTTAGATATGTGTTAATGTCTACTGGGTAACATGAAATACTGGGTGAAGGTTTTTTCCTTAAATTTGGACATCATGGACATCAACCAAAAGATAAGATTATTTGTAACAAATAAATGCTAAGTCTGGCATCAAAAAACGCTTCATATTATGTAACACTTTGTAAAAACAAAAAAACCAAAACAATAAAATTTATATTATAAAACAGATAGTTTTGGCTCTGAATTCTGATTGGACGAGACACAGAACCAGATGTTTCTAGACTTATTGTTTTTTTAGACTTTGCATTTCCTAAATCACTGTATCTTGATTTATCAGATTCACATGTGCAAATAAACAACTGCCATCTTAAATGTTAACAAGTCTTCATCACTGTTTTTGAAGCACGTCACCTTCTTACGGACAAATGTAGACGGTGGACGCTTTCAATTAGGTAATTTGACACAACGTTTTGCCAGCAATTTTCCTCAGAATCCCTGTTTTTAATAACAGCTGACGGGCTGTCACGTTCACTGCTAAAACTTCACTCACGTAGAGACTCCGCTTCAAACATTAAAACCAGGCCTAAACCAGCCCCAAATGTAAACTAACATAATCAAGACCCATCTGCTTTTTGGAACAAACGATAAAACCAAAAGCATTTTGTAAATTGGAGGTTGGGGTAGTTTGAAAAAAAGTCACCCAGCATGCAACCCAAAACACAGACTGGCTTCCAGATGCAAGACCGGGACGAATCAAACTTTCGTTTCGATGTTATCAGTTTATCGGAAGACTTATTATATTTGCTCGTTCAAAATCCTAACATCCATCTAACATTGGATGACTGCTTTACACAAGGAACTGTAACTTACATTTCAAAACAAATTTGTTTCATTGCTGTTTTATAGAAATAAAACATTGGAGTGGACCAATTTAACAACACAAAACTAATGAAATAATCTTAAACGAATGACCACATTCTTTTGAGGCTTGGTGCCAATGATATTAAATCGAGCAGTGATGTTTATACAGCTTAAATAATTGGTGTACAGATAATGTCATGTTTACACAAATGAACTGATCTTTAACATTTTGTTCCTCTTTAATACATCAAAATGATCCAAGTTTATTAGATAGCGAATCTGATGTGTGCTTTGATTAGAGTTATCTGATCCTTTATCATTGGCTGTGTAAAAAAATGGAATGTTAGCATACTGCACACTCTGTAATATATATACTTTACAATGCCAACTAAAATAGTGTGTGAAAAAACAGCATGCGGTTTTTAAGTTTTTAAGATAGTAGCATGCAGTACTTGGACTGCTCATTGTTGCAAGCAACAAAGCAACTTGACAATCTATATAAAAGCTTTGAAAAATGTCTCATCCACTTAGAAATCTAACTCAGAATTACTCATTTTATAACGCGCTTTCTTGAAGATCATCTAGGTATGCATACACAAAACTTGCACACTTTTCATAGTATGCACACTGCATACTCCTTTAAAAAAAACTACAGCCATTCCAATCATATCTTCTTTTGTATATGTATCCATCTCTTTTGGCTCTTGCATTTTTCCTCCTTTGACTTCCTCAAACTGGCACTGCTTTTACCCTCTCAGTTGTGTGTTTACCCAAAAACAAACCATTATCCGAATCAGGTGGGGGAAACTTAGCCACATATGTTAAAGTGTTTGTTTAGTTGCTTACCAACCAACCGAGGGTGTTTGTAATGCAACAGTTGTGGGAATTAGTCATAAATCATTGCTACTGGATAGAAAGTTGTGTTACTAAAATCTTGTACAGTACCGTATTTTTACAGTACAGTACAAAGTACAAAACATTCATATTATATTCAGACACCAAGGCTGTTTTAGAATAATATGCAGTGGGGAATGTTCTACTCTGTACAGGAATGTAAACAGTAGTACACTACATTTCTGAGACGCCATGTGCTGCAGGTAGGGAATCTGATTATTTCATGCTTTACTGGAAATATTTACTGTGCCTAGTACACATACCAAATACTGTAGAAATAGCACAAGAAGTAAAACATGCTGATTTGGACGCATGCGATCTCTCAATACACACAGACAGCTGGAGGCGAGTGAGTTGACCTTTGACCCCCAGGAGACATACATTAAGCGGAGTAGAATGATCTCTATTGGCAGCTCTGATGGTCTCGTATGACAGACACACAGTTTCTCCACAGCTGTGTTCACACCTTTGAGTATTACCTCAGACATTACACTTTATGAATATCAATTAATCTTTTATCAATGTTTCACTCCCTTGCATTCCTCATCACCTCCCTTGCATTTGGATATTAACGTTTAAAGAGGCATATCTCTATTTTTAATACAATAATATCTGTACTATACACAGTTTACCATGTAACCTAAGTTACATGTTTAGGTTGTTCAATAGAAACTATTATCAAATCATTATTAAAAGTGCTGTTGTTCAGCACTGAACAGTTTTACATTATTTTGCTCCAAATCTTCATCTGGTCTCGTCAGAATCTTGTTCTGTCCAATTCAAACACATTTAGTCTTCAGATAAAAAACTAATATTAAGCAAGTTTTCATTTCAAAAAGACTCCAAACGCACTGCAGATTGATTTAAAAGGGAACAAAAACAACATTTTTGTCATCATTTACTCACCCTCGTGTCTAAATTTCAGACTGTTCCTTGTTAATGGCTGTTGTATGGCTTTAGTAGACCTGGAACTGAACTTGAAAAATTATGGATTATTTTTATGGTTTTCTAATTAAGCTGCTTTGGGGCTCCACAGCAAGAGTTACTTTGTACTTTCTATCTATGGAAAACAACTGAATACAGATTCTTCCAATATTTTTAAAAATTGTAAAATAAATATTTTAAAACATTCCTACATGTATATATTATGAACAGTATTTTAAACATTTTCAGAACCATAGCAAACAGTGATGGTCTGATTGAAAAGTCAGAATTATTGAAAATTACGAAAATATCCCGGAAGAAAAATGCGTGTGTGCACATTCAGCCACAAGATATTTGTACGCAGCTGTCAAAGAGTACAAAACGTTCACCAAACGTTCCCTACCACCACCCTAATGGATTCCTCAGCTAGTTAAATATTACCCACTTGTGACCCACAGTTTCACCCTACATACATGAAAGGAACAAAATGAACTTTTTATACACCAAAGAAACAGAATCAGGTCAGCAGGAGAAACCTCAAACAAGAAAACAATGAAATCATTATGCTTTCTAAAGCTTTTCTTCTGTAGACATCGAGAGGAAACTGCAAGCTCTCACAATGAAGATGCAAATTCATACAGTGCAGGACAGATTTACTCAAACAACTATTTTATGAGTTTTTTTTTTATTTAAATACCTTCTTCACCAAAAACTATAAATTCCATCACAAATTCTATCATGTATTTATCTTCATGTTACTCTTTTCCATGCAGTGACCATTATGGCATGTTTGTCAAACTCCAATACTACAAAAACTTCTTAAAAGTCGACCATAGGAGCTGTACATTATATGTAATCTGAGGTAATGTAAAGTTATATGTTAGTGTGGTGGACCGGAATATTTTTCAGTCATTTCCTCATGAAAGAAAGTCATACGTACTGACGATATGAGGGTCAGCAAAACAAGACAGAGTTTCCTTTAAAACTAGGAAGGGTCAGATGAGAATAAAAACAGTGTTCAGGCAATCATTTCTGTGGTGATGTGATAGGTAAACATGGCATTCATGCATTTGTCTTCTTTTATACTAATACCAGGACAGTGTTTTCAAAGCAATCGTGTTTTTTTAATTAAATGTTGGCGCAAGGTGACGCGACTGAACTTCTCATCCTATGAAATAAAGGAAAACAGCTGCGCGCTGCCATGCGACCCAAACCACGACAAAGGATTCCCATGTCTGTACGCATGACGGACTGCAGTAAGCCCACTCAAACCACAGGCCAGGGGATCAGGAACAAAGCCCCACCAATCAGAGGGGAGAGCTGACCTCACCGCGCTAGCCGGGACACTTTTCTCACGACACGCCAGGTGGGGGTCAGAGGTCGCCGTCACTGGGGCAACAGATGCTGTCAGGGCGATTCGGTTCAATGTGATCATGTGTGGAAACAGAGCAAGAGTTTAATCCAGATTTACAGAGCAAGAAATGAATCATTTGCTAATCTTGATTTACTAGCAGTCTCTTGGGTCATAACGTCTGAATTTGTAACTGTAATTTATTCCAAAAAGGCAATAAGCGCTTCGTCGTTCTGTGTAGTAGATCAATATGCTATATTTGCTTTGCTTCTGAGAATAAAGCGTAAGGTCATCAAAAGAGAACAAGGGTCTTTTTCCTGAAAAATATCATGACTCAAGATGGCGTGCCAAGAAAACATTGCCTTAATTGCTAATTATATGTTTTAGACAGACAGATTTAAAGAAAAAATATTTTATCATGCAAAGTTCAGGAAACTTACCACAAACATTAGAAAAAAATTATAATTTCCTAAACATCATAAAACGTACATGGCAAAAGGCCTCAAAACAACAAACAGATCTCAAATGTGTCGTGTGAGCTTGGCGGGGAGTGGAAGCAGCGCGGCGTGGAGGACAAACTCGCGAAGAAAAACATCCTCCGGTCCTGCCAGTATAAACATAAGCAGCAAGACCAAGGTTCAGTCTCATATTATTTGTGTCAGACCAAACATGCATAAAAAACTCAACAAACCACATTTCATATTGTGCTGAACTGAATATAAAAACAACACTTTACCCAAACAAAGGCAGAAAAGAATTATAAGGAGCATGAAGATCACAGAAATTAAAATGCTAACTTTAATTTTGCTTTAAATGTCTCGTAGATCATGCTGGTCTAAGGGAGGCACCTTGAGGAATGTCTCCGCCGCACACGTACAGGTGCAGGTGGGTCCTAGTACGTTTCATCCTCTTTAGCTAGAGGAAGTCATTTGTCTAGACAATGGGTTTAGCAAATGTCCTGACACACATTTAAACATCGCACTGAGGCGTACACAATCTGTCCAAAACCTTTTAAACGCCGTCATTCGTCATTGTTCCGTCATTGTTGGGTCGGGCAGAGGCTGAAATCAACGCAGGTAGGTGATGAACTTTCTATAATGTCTGAAATGGAGCTATTGTTCACAGGAAGTTGAATGGCATCTTCTATCTCCATAAGATCTTCAGCCATTGGGGATTCCCCACCAGCGGTTAGATTAGAGGATCTGACATGAATAAGTAATGTTGGATCACAAAAAGATAATCCTGGAGCCATCATCTCCACAAATGCATCGTTCTGCTAAATAGTGTGACACCACCCACTATCTCATCCATAGGTTTTAATACGCTGTCTCTTTTATGAGGTAACATAGACAGAGTTTTCTTACTAGAGATGACTTATAATTAATGTCATCCTTATAAGACTCTCTGGTGAATTCTGGGATTGTGTTCTTTGTTAGAAATACCTGTCCATCTAGTTCCCAGCATGCACTGCAGTTTGACCTCGGCTCACTGGACACGCAGTGAATTAAGTTCACTTACGCCTGAAGCTTTTCGTAAGTTCAGCATACACAACAGAAACCGGTGAAAACAGATCCTGAGTCAACAAAAAACGGCGTTTCACCTGCTGTCCGTGGGGAAACCTCCTGCGGTCCGTTCAGTTAGCGCACAGTTTGAAAGCGCGGGCACGTTTGCCAAGCAAAGCCGTGAGTCATGAAACCAGAATGGAGCTCTCGAATGTTAAACACACTGGCCATTTCCCATTGAGTCACTGCGCGTGTTTGCTCATTATGCTGTAATTAGCTGCACTGCTGAATGGGTAAGCAGGTAGCAGTAAAGCAGCCGCGCGGAAATATCAGGTCGAATGAAGGTGCAAATTTAGGTCACAAGCTCATTAAAGAGCGTTTACTAAAAAAAATGCCAAGGTCTATTACAAATGTGAATTTTGTGTCGAAACCCTAAATGCGTTAAAAACAATATTTTATTTATTATAAGTGTTTTTTAATATTAACTAGTGAATTTAGAAATTAGTGGTTAGTGATTTTTGAACACTCCAACCTTCAAATAAAAAATATACTAGAGGTGCAAGAAAAACTGTCAAAACATTGGGATAGAGCAGCTATTTGCTTTTCTGTTCTTGCTGGCTGACACAATTCATCATAATGTTTGCAATAAATCAATAAACGATTTGTTATGTGACAAAACCTGGGATGTCAGGTTACTTTGAAAATATTATCATTCGTTGAAAAATGGCTATAAAATCGACAGACTGTTAAATTTGTCTCAAAAAGAGTTTGGTCACATCAGTCCAGGACCGTTTCTGTTTATTTGCCCAGTTTAACTGTATCATAGCAACAGCCAATCAGTAAATTCATAGACTTGACTCCAGCTGTCGGCCTGCTGGTGTGGAGCATCCTCAAATACAACCAGGTTTTCACTCTGCAAGACAAACACAAGAGCCCAGCATCCCTTCAACAGAGCAAACAGAGAGAGAGAGAGAGAGAGAGAGTGCTGTAAAGACACATCTGACAGAAATCTGTGTTCTACACTCTAAATCTGCTATAATTTCACTCAGCATGTTCAGTGGTAAATGTAATTAAACTATATTTACTTTCTGAAGACTGGTTTCTGGTCTTAATGGAAACAATTTATCAGTGCACATTATTTAAATGTTTTGTCCTTTCAGGTTGGGGTCTGACTTGGACTAGTAAATAGCCCACTTAGCAACCAATCAGAGCACATTAGCAACCACTTAATAAAACCCTGGCAACCATCCAGGACACTCTAGAAATGTGATGGCACATTCTGCATAAATTTTTACCATAAATCTTCCAGGAAATAATAAGTATTTCATTTGTACAATTTAAACTTGAGGCTTTTTGAAACTAAAATAAATCACCCATCTGTGAGATGGGTGGTGTTGGCATGCACAGGTGTGCACCTTAAATAAACAAGTCACCTGCCTCACTCAGGTTAGATATTAGCCCATATCAAACAGTCATTTAAAAATGGGTTGATAGATCAAAAAGACTTTTGTGTGTGTATGTTACAGCAGTTTTAAATAAATAGGCCAAATTCATTGATCTCCCAGATTAAAGACAGGAAGTTACACTGGCGGTTTGCAATGCCAAGTTTGAAACTATGCCAGACAGTGAGTCACACAAAAGTCCAGCTCGCCTTAGCAACAAGCTCAATACGCCCTGTTTGATGACGCTTTAGAAGAGCATGGTGCCTTCTCAGGGTCACTGGGTCGAGATGAACTTTACTGTCTGTCAAACTGGGAACTTCTCCTGCAAATAACATCCAACTGATTGCTACTAGGAATGTGGGAACGTCTTTTAGGGCACAAGTATCTACAGAAAATCATTGTTCTTTGTATTGGCATGAAATCTAAATTACTGTATAAACAGTATACAGTAAGTAACAGTAGATTCCTTATTGCTTTTACAAAACTGATAGATATTGACTATTAAGATAATGACAAAATATTATTGGAACACATTCTCACAAAAATGTTATTTTTTAAGCAAATTCTGTTTACCCCATCTATTAAAATGAAGAATTCTCTGTGTGGCTCTGTTTCAAACTTATTGAGCTTCCTACATTGGCAGCATTTTAAGGAATCACACAGGCATGCTTTCAATGGAAGGCTGTTTTTAAAGTAGATATCAACTCAGTCACCAAATTTAAGGGCAGCGTCACATGTGCCCTTAACAGTGAAAGCAATCCCAGAATGCATTACTAAACTGGTGGACAAACTGGTGGACAAATCCAGGAAAATGTTGATTATAAACATCACTGATTTAACACCAAATTCTAATTAAAAAAACTTCTTTACTCAATATTTTGGTTAGCTTATCACGTTAACATGTTAATAGTTAGCTTAACGTGTTAATGCCAAAATCTCTGCACTTCAAGAAATTAAAAACTGTTTTTTTTCACTTTGGAAATCACTGTGAACATGAAACCAAATCTATTTATGTAGAAAAGCTTTTTTAAAGCATGCTAAACGCAGACACTGCACTGTGTGCCTGTGTACTCGATAGGGTCCAAATGCAAACATGACTTATCACTCCCACCGTTTTGGAACACATGCCACAGGAAATATGAAGCTGTCTAATGTGTCACGGACCAGCGCTTTGCTGAAGCAGAAGAGAAAGCAAAAGCATTTCCATCTCTTGCATCTCTCCACAAACACACACACACACACACACATTGTGTCATGGAAAGCCACAGATTACAGGTCACCGTTCGCATAATTGCTATTCCACAAACCAGAACGTAATTGCCATTTCCTGCGTGACGAGGCGCTGCCGCTACACCCAAAACCGTCTTTATAGAGTCAGGGGGACCTCATAACAATGACCTGCCTAAAGACGCTTGTTTAGACCGCGGCCAGCAGTTAAAGACTGCAGGTGGAACTGGTCGTGAGAAACTCAATTTAATATTTGATATTTAAATTTATGGTTGTTTAGAAATAAACAAGCATAGTAAGAAATATAGTTTAAGCGATTAAGCAAACACAGACCCAGATGCTTGTCCAGCTGCACTCATAACATTAATGCTAATGCTTATTACAATAATGCTAAACAAACTTAAAGTGCATTCTTTCAGAAAAAGATTCTCATAAAGAGATCTTCATAAGAGATTCTCATAATATTCATAAATATGAATATTAATAGCAAACTAAAAAAAGTTTGTGTTCCAACATGTTCCAACATGCACCAGAATCTGTAGTGGGTGACAATGTTAATTGAAACACAGTTTCAAATTCAGTTTTAAATGCTTCGGGAGATCCAAACAGTTCCTAAACGTACAGAGGCAGGAAGCAAGAACTTGTCACCTGAGAATTCCTGATGTATTTATCTGGTTGATTTGGAAGGGAACGACACAGGGATGTTGGGGGAGGAAAAGATCTTTAGTGGCTGAGGGTTTAAAGACACAGGGGAAACTAGACAGAAATGTAAAAAGGAAAAAAAGGAAATGTATTTGTTCCAACTGTTTAAAAGAGCCGTCCACCCAAAGCTGAAAATTCTGTCATCATTTCGTCATGTCGTTCTGAGCAAGTATGAATTTCTTTCTTTTGTAAAACACACAAGGAAATACAAAAAGGTCGTCTGAGGCACATATCTGTGTGTGATGACTGTGATGTTTACTTAAAAATATGATGAAAATTAGTCCATACAACTTTGAAAAGTCATATGAGCTTTGTGTGGGAATCTTATTTACTGATTTTAATGTCATTATTTGCTTAAATAAATCTTATATGGATGCCATGATACCAACTTTTATATTCATCTCACCAAATTAAGGCTAATTGTTAGAAGGAAAATGAATGTGTGCGTGCATAATAAAATGTATTTTGAGGCTTGATGCAACAATATTACCACACCCCAGAGATTACAGTGAACTACTAAGAGGAAATGACTGGAATGCCCCTAAACTATGTGTGTGTTTGTAGTTCTTGTGGGTATTTGTGTGAGACAGACAGTGGAAGGTCAAGACAATAATATTCTCCAGTCCTGCAAGAGATTAGATTCCAAGCATTCTGTAGGAACCTCCCACAATGTGATCAATCACACACACACACACACACACACACACACTTCTTCAATGAGACTATAAACACTGAATACATCCATCCATCAGAGATTAAACGTTGATCTACAAACAAGTTTTTTTTTTAGTCCTTTACAGACAGTAACACAGATGCTTGACTTTCATCGTGAAAACAAAAACTTTCATTGTGCCCCGAATTACATGCTCCAACCTACTTCGCACATAAAGTAAATTACACTTAACCCATTGGCTAAATGAATTCTAATGGTTTATTAGTGATTTTTGGAGAACAGAAGTGAGGTGTAAATGAGCTTTAGAGGGTGACCAGAGGTGAGACTAAGACTCAACACTGACCTCTAGTGTTTATGGACTTATCAACACCTGCAATTAAATTTACTCCTTATCAGCCCAGAACATCAACTTCATTATTATCTTCAGAAATGTATCATTCATTTACCTTCATTAGATTATTAGTAATTAGTGGTGTTTTCTAAGTCTGAACAGACTCCAGACAAAGTTTCAAACTTGGCATGTAACCATTTGTTACAAATGTGATCATGAGACCATGTGGCATAGTAAGGAGGGGTGTGTGATATCACTGGTCATTGGAGTTTTAGCTGGTTTATGTTAAAACAGATTATCATCAGATTATACTTAGCTGTATCTACAAAGCAGAATATTGTAGTGATTTAGGAGTGTTTTTCTTGGCTTGGTCTTAGCATGCAACCACGTAACAACCACCCAGAACATCCAAGCAACTGATGCTAATGAGGTAAATGCCATAACACCTTAGCAACAGCATAGCAACACAATATCAAACAACCTAGTAACCACTCATAACACCCCATCAACCGTGCAGCATTGTGCAAACAACCACTCACGACACCAAAGCAACCGCTTGGAAACACGACAAAAGCCCGTAAAAACAAAACAGCAACCGCATAGCGACGTCCTGCTACCACCAATAACGTCTTAGCATTCTGATGGCAAACACCACACACAGACACTGATAACCATCTCTGTGAATTCCTGCTTCACTCACAGGTGTCGAAAAGACTGACACACCACATAAACCACCTTAAATCCACAAGGAAAACACACATGTGGTGGCGTCAGGCCGGGAGCGCAGGTATGCAGGCTTCTGTCATCGGGCTAATGGTTCAGGAGGACAGGTGAACGAGGACACACACAAACTGTGTCCCTATTCGAAGGCTGGATCCTTTAAAGGACACAGACTTTGAAGGACACAGACTTTGAAAGCGAGGACTCGCAAAGCTAACTGAAATGAGACGGTCTGGTCTACAAAGGATTTTTATTTTGCATCACCTGCTGCTTTTGTTGCCTGACACGGCAAAGACGTTTCTGACTTCATAAAACAAATATAGCCAGAAATGTGATTTTAGAGAATATGACACATTGCTGTAGATTAAACTACCCAACAGTAATCAAATGAACCAACTTCTGAAACAGAAGTACATATGCATTAAAAATGCATTAATATTACATCATATATAATATTCATCATATATAATATTAAAACACTGAAAGAGGCTCTTTAACTGCAGATTACAAACTTTTATTTTAACTATTATTTTTTATTTTTTTATTATAAGGAAAGTTTGAGAGGGTTATTTAACAGCCGTTACAGGCATGCAATGAATTTCGGGATACAACTGAGGCAATTGTTAACACAGTATAGGAGTATACAGCTATAAAATGATGTGCAAAGCTCGGATAATTGATCTTGGGAAGTTAATAGGAAATATTATTTAATAAATTTATCTTGTCTAACTTTTGATTGCAGATGTTGGTATCTTGATGAATCGGAGCACAGTTTGAGACATGCAGAGCTCGCGTAAAACCTCCTCACATGTTGCGTAATCTCCATTTATAATTTCCATTTGCTAATTAATGTTGATCATTTTTACAGCGTTATGTGATTTCCAAGATGTGTTTCCACAGACGGTTCCTAGACATTCAAATCTGGGCCAAAGACAGCTGGTCAAAATGAAAACCTGTCGCTATCCTGAATGAGGAACCAAGACTGCGGCGGGCCATTTATTCCGCTCAACTAATGTCTAATGTCTGCCTGGGCAGATGAGAAAGAACTTAGGGCTTCCTTTTTTAGTATGTGCATGTGCACTAAGCAGCACCCGCGGTCTGGTTTGGTTCAGTGTGGTGTGGAGGGGTAAGATCAGCAGCCATTGAGAGAGGGTGCATAAGACGTGAGCCCATGGAAGACAGATCCATATAGTAGAAAAGATCCACGCGTCTAGCCATGAGTCACTCTTTCTGTTTACCTAGAGGCAGCCTCGTAGTCATCGGTCTGATTCCTGCCACCATGGCAACCTTCCGGCTACCACGGCAACTGTCTTTTCCCCCATGTGGGTTGCCACACTCCACTCGAGGAATTCCGTTATGGTGGCCAAGGAAGAACACCTTCCTGTGCGGTTTCCATCTTGATGTTGTTCCCGCATTACGTCACGTTCTGTACCCTCAGATGACTGGGCCAAACAGGTGGATGCCCTGTTAGAACCCGAGCAGAAGTTTTCTCAATCATTGTGAATAAATCTGAACCAACTGTGCAGTGAATCAGAGTCATAAAACCTGTTAGGAACATGTCCAGGTTACATTTCACGCCAAAATCAACAGAAAAATTCATTATATTTTGTCTAGTCCATTTTTAAGAACATTGAAATATATTTTGCTTTGTGACATTAATTCATGATGATTAAACAATGAAATAAGACTCAGATTCTCATCACTGTGAGAGAGCTAAACTATTTAAACATCATAGTAAGTTATATTATGCTATTTAAAAAATAATTATTGCATTAGCATTTCTTACCTGTAATAAAGTAAAAGAAATAATATTGCATTACAGTAATGAGAATCACCATTTAAAACATTGAAAATTGCAAAACAGGTTTATTAAGTTTTACCCAGCAGTTGAATGAAGAGACCACAGGAACATTCCATACGCCACATATGTAGAATGTTCTGTTGAGTTCTTGCAATGACTCATCTCAGACTGTCACTGTTGCTTTATTTGGTTTTGATGATAAAGTTTGAACATTCAGATCTTTGACATCCTGGAGGAAACGAGACAACAGAATAATTAATGTTCCCACAACTCTACACATCTACATACTTATGCAAACACACTCTATATTTGCTTAATCACCAAATTCATCTTGAATTTGCAGTTCTAACGTTTGGTAACTGGTAAGTGAACTTGTGTGTTTAAATCTGATCGTAACAGTGTGAAAATAAACCTATTTTGCAATTTTAAATGATTAAAAAGGTTTCGCTGCAATCCATTTATACATTTACAGTAAATATGAATAAATATTTACATCATATATAGCCATTCTGGTACGTCAAAGCCACTATTCAATGGATTAACCAATAGATTACTCATTTATTCTAGTATCCTCTTTCACTGCTTACATAAGTAAAATGGCATGTTAATGTCTTATCGTGTTGACTGACTTATATAACTGTAATACAGGAGATGTTCCTGTCTATGGTGATCATGCTAATATAACCTTGATATAACATTTGATAGCAGAAAGTCCCGCAGCGGCAGCTGTGTCTGACCTACAGTAGCTTATTCACTCAGAAATGGATTCAGCCACCTAAATCTATTTGCAGTGGTTTCTGAGGACTATCTTGTTATATCCTGGCAGCCGTCAGATGCATTCTCATAAGAAAGATCTACACCATGCCAGTGTGCACAGCAGAGAGGGTCCAAGAAAAGCTTGGAGGGCCAGTGCAGATAGCCGCAAATCTAAATGCAGTCACTCTAACCCCAGGAGCACAGCAGAACCACAAGGCTTGTAGCCCAACCGTGACCGCCAAGAACATTGAACACCTTTGGGTGATGGTCCGACCGCAGGAGGCTAAGATGTCTGGGAATCCACGGTACAGCTGCGACTGGATACCCAAACAGAACTGACCACACGAAGGAACTCAGCTACAGCGCTCTCCCAACTGCTCAGCAGGGAGTTCAAAAGCATGTAGATCACACGGTAAGTACATGCTAGTGGACATATACGAGGTCAATCAAGTTGTGTGCAGCGAATTGCACAATAGATCTATGACTGGGCTCGCTTTCAAATTCAACAAGGTCTTAGTTGGCACTGAATTGCCCCTTGCCTCACGCAGAGGGAAATATTATATTATTAGGGGTTTCCCTGCCAAGCACGAAGGGGCATGTGAGTAAATGAAAGCCACACAGAGTTGTGGCCGTATATCAACGCTGTGAAGGCTGTATAGTGACCCATGTGAGACTTCAAAAAACGTGAAGCTGCATATGTGGAAAAACTTTGTGACACCTTTGTAGACAGGAACAGAAACTTCCTGACTCGCTTCCAGTTCTATGGATCACTGTGTTACCTCACACGAGAAACCATAATTTGTGGCTTATCCCCTTCATTTTCACTTCTACATGCACTCAGCAAGTTACAAAACGCATTTGGCTCTTAAAAAGTCTATCTTTCCATGGCTCACAATGTCCTTTTTACTGTCTAAACTTTAATCTTGGCCCAAGAAGACAGTGGACAATTTCACAACCTCTTGGCAGACTTCAATTGCACTGATTGGCCGATAGCTCAAGAATTAGAATGCATTCTTTATTTCTGCATATGATTGGTTGGATTGCTCACTGTGTTTATATTTGAGGTATTGATAGGATCAACCAAAATAGTTGACATCTCATAATACTCGTTTTGAGGTCCAATGAACCTTAAAACCACCTAGTTCCTGGGACATATAATAAAATCTAAAATAAACAAGTTGCTCATTCATATTGGGTACTAAGACAAAAACAAGCTACAGAACTTGCCTCTGTTTAACTCAACACTGTTAACATCAGATACAGCAATAATGTTAAATTTATGCATAAATGAATTTAAAATACAGGATTGTTTCCAGCTGATATTTAACTCAAGCTAAGGCCATCTATAACCTCTAACTGTTACTAGATACTAGAACTGCTACTAATTGGACATATTATGGGAATATTGAAAGATATTTTGAAAATCTACAAATTAGTTTTGAATGACACAGAAAAAATGAACACAATTACTATAAAATTACAAAGAAATTAACTCACCACTGCCTGGTCACCTTGTGGAACTTATAGCAGGAGACATAAGATAACTGGACTCTTCCAAGGGAAAGATGGACATTCACATATAGAGTGGCACAATCCTTATGTTAGATGCTTTAATGCACTATTGGAAATGTTGGTCAAAAGTTCATTCATTCATCATTCATTCATTTATTTTATTATGAGAGCTGAAAAAATAAACTCACAGGCTTACTTGAATTGAGCACCTGGTTAAACTGTGAACAGAATTCTTTAGCTTAGCACATAATATGTGCTAAGAATAATGTATAAGACAGAACACGATGAAGTCTATTTATTTAAATTATTATGTTTATTTATGGAATGTAATTCAAACACTGTTCTAATCCGAACTGACTTCAGAGTGACGCTAATTGTGCTAGCAAGTAGACTGTGAGCCTGGAAAAGAACTTCCCAGCCTGGAAAGAGCTCCCAGGCAATTTCATGCAAATGTTAAGCTAACCATGGAAACCATTTGTTGGAACAAACCTGTTTAAACTTTTTTTACTAAGGTCTATATTATATTGTATTAAAACACTGAAATATTTTTTAATTGTATCATTTATCCATCACACATGAAGTGTGCATAAGCACAAATTCTAAAACATTCTATACACAAACATACCATATACCATATCTAGCGCTCTTTTGCTGTGATCGGTAGCCAGTGATATGACTTATTCCTGCTGGAGTAAGGGTATGTGCCCAAGGTACCCTCTATTGTACCACAGCCCATTATTTTCCAGTCCTTATGTCCTCTTCCCTTCAGAAGTACGGACCAGTAGAAGCTTAATTTGGTGTATCCAGTGCTGGACGCCTAAGTCCACTTGCCCTGTGGAGAAAGTCTGATCAGTTGTTTGTGTGCTTTGGTTTACCCAAGAAAGTTTTTCCAGCGACCAAGCACACTCTTAGCAAATGGATAGTTGAGACTATCTTCTCTGGACAGCCCTCATTTTTAGCCATAAGGGCACATTCACACTCAAGCAGCAAGGTTGTGGGTTTGATATCAGGGAACAGATGTACTGATAAATTGTATAACTTGAATGTAATGTAAGTTGCTTTGGATAAAAGCATCTGCCAAATGCATAAACGTATATTTAAGTATGAGTAGGAGAATAAGGTCTTATGGTCAGTGGCTTCAGTGTAAGATGTATGTGATGTGGCAGGCTGGTTCTGAGATGTTATGATTTGGACCTGAGTTCTACATGAGGTTCACAGATGCTGTTGTCTTACTAGTGCTCAGGTCTTGCAGTTTGGGTATATCGTTCCCAAAGCATCACTATGGCGACACAGCATGAGCTCTCTTGAAAGGGAACATCTCAGGGTACGACTGTAATCCTGGTGCCCTCCTTGCCATACGTCTGGCATCCCTGTGATCGACTTGCTTTGACTTGTTGAAGCTAACGTTGCTCATTCCAAATGCACTTTTTTATCTTCCTGGTCCTGAAGTCACTCCGCCTGTAACGTTCCATCACGCATTTCACTGATTTCACACATGCTTCAGATGCAACCATGCAGAACATTCCCAAAGTGTCACTATGGTAATGCAGGTCTTGTTCTCTTTTTAGGGATGATTTCACCTCAAGATGATTTAAAAAGTCTCGGTTCCAACATGCCCACCATTTAAGACTGCATAGTCTTTATAGTCTATTGTTTAGGCAAATCTCCCTTAAAGTTTCTGACAGGAGTAATTACTGTTACTGCTAGCAAGGCAAGGACAGGGGTGTTACTGTAGCTCAACTGGCAGCGTGTTGCGTTAGCAGCACAAAGGTTGTGGGTTCGATCCCAAGAAACACATGCACTGATAAAGTGTTAGTTAGTTGGCATGTTGCAAAGTTGCTTATAGTTAGTAGAATGTCTCAAATGAAACAAAATATAGTGTAATCTAAAATGAAACATGTATAGCTACAAGTATCTGCTAGATCTTTCTGTTTTGGGCCTAAATGTAACTCAAATGATTTGCTAGTCCAGAGTTTGCTCACATGAGCATTTCAAGTTCATATGGTGGGAAAGAACCTGACTGACACATTATACTGTTGTCTTCACTGGAAACTGTTCTTGGTCTCCAAAAAACAAGGAAAAGACTTTTCACAGAGTTCAGAGATCAATGAACATAAAACCAATAGCACTACACTTGCCTTAAAAACAAGATTGAACTGCTCATGTGTGCTGTCCCTCCTGTCCTAACATTTACCCCGTTTACCACATCATCTCAATCTGTCTTTGTGGTTTTCTTCTTTGCCCAGAGAATGCACATTTTATATTTTATGTTTCAGATGGGGTTCTACAAGAGCATCGTTCAGCGGTTTCGTCCGTCCAGTGCACTTCCTTTAAAAACACCCAACGGACTTTGGGAAACTCTGATATGTTGATGGTGAGATTGTCTGGCACTAAACTGTACATATATATAATAAAGGTGCTTTTAAAGAATTTCAAGCATGTCTCAAAAACGCAAACCAAGAAAGTGTCTCAC
>JAZGTK010005018.1:0-23215 GCA_036877625.1 Ambastaia sidthimunki
GGTCCTTTGTTTCAACCCGACACCTTATTTGCATATTGACTGGAGCTTGCAGAGTTTGTGTTAATAATGTGAGGGTTATTATTTAAAGATGTAGATGCCAGCTTTGGTATCATGGCATACACCAATGATCCGGAATTTCAAAGAGCATTGTTTTAATACTAAACATGACAGGATTCCACACATGCACAATACTGATAGTATAATGGCATAATATAAGCACAGCATATAAGAGTAATATAGTCCCTGTGTTTAGAACAGGGTGGCATAACATGGATACAGACATGCAATCAAGAAATATACATATATACATTTAGGACAGCTTATTTAGTGATATATGCTTCGATAGCTGAACCCCAAGGGACTCCATATGCTCTGAGTGCTGAACGCAATTGCAAGAACAAAAAAAAGGATGATGCAGGTACATTAAAAGATGCAACTATATTTTGAAAACTAAACATACCATTATCATCCCGTATGTCAGCAAGAGTCCTTATTCCCTGCCTTGACCACTGTTCTGATGTGAATGGTTCAGAACCATGTTTAATGTTTTTATTACGCCATAAGGGAGTCTGTAGGTGCCATTTGTTATCATAACTTAATAATTTCTCCACTGCTCTGAAAGTATTGATCGTGTTTGCTATGATGGGACCGAATGCTTGTTTGCAGTACTTTGAAGAGAGTCCAGAGAAAAGTATGTCTTCAAGTCTAATTGGTCTGACAATTGCTTCTTCTATTTCTCTACAAGGTGTGGAATTCATAGGGTTAAACCATGTCTTGACGGCACGCAGTTTGAATGCTTTATGATATAGCTCAAAATTAGGAAGAGACCTCCCTCCAATGTGGACAATTGGAGGGAGCGTTGCAATGTGGACAATTTTAACTTTGGCTGTTTGCCATTCCAGAGAAAAGTGCGAATCAAAGAGTCAAGTCTTGTCCACCATTTTAAAAGTGGTGGCAATGGAATCATGGCACTAAGAAAATTAACCCTAGGTAATATATTCATCTTTACAGTCGAGACTCTGGATTGCAGGAAGTGTCCTCCGTCTATCAATATACCTTTTTTAAGCTTCTGAAAGACTTTGTCATAATTTATATGTATAATTTCTTTAAGAGAAGACTGTGTAACAATCCCCAGTTAAATTATCTGATTTGTGATTGGGATAGCTGTTGTTATCTGAAAACTCTGAGCTATTTTGTTTAATAGTAGAAGAGATGATTTGGACCAATTGATCCTATATCCAGAAAATTTCCCAAAACAATTAAATGTTTCAAGGATGTTTTGGATTGTGCCCAAATCTGAAAAATACAATAAAATGTCATCTGCATAAAGAGATATTGCATGCTGGGTATCTTTAATTAAAATGGAACAAATTCAATTTTATTTTTTGAGCTAGAGGTTCGAGGGATAATGCAAATAACATTGGTGAGAGGGGGCATCCTTGCCTCGTTCCTCTCAAGATATCAAATGGTTGGGAGTGTAAGCTGTTTGTTGCTATAATTGCTGATGTATTATTATAAATTATTCGTACCATATTAACAAATTTCTAATCAAACCCAAATTTACCTAGCACCCTCCATAAATAATCCCAAATGAATCTATCAAAAGCTTTATCCGCGTCTAATGATAAAACTGCACAAGGTGAATTTTTATCTTTACATTCATTAACTACATGTAGCAATCGACGTATATTGTTCGCAGCCGAACGACGTGAAATAAAGCCAGATTGATCACTGTGAACTAATTTACAAATATATTTTTCAAGACGTAAAGCTAAGACCCTAGAATATACTTTTAAATCAGAATTTATTATGAAATTGGCCTGAAATTTAAACATTTAGTATGATTTTTATCTTTTTTTGGAATTAAAGAGATTAGAGCTGTATTCATTTGTTTTTCAAAATGACCTTTTTGGATTGCCATGTTTATTGCAGCATGCATAATTGGTCCTAATAGATCCCAAAAATGTAAAATTAATTCGGGAGGGATCCCATCTGGCCCAGGTGATTTGCTCTTCTTTGTCGTTTTCAATGCTGCATACATCTCCTCAAGTGTTATAGGTTGGCTCAGTTGCTGAGATTCACTTTGCGTTAATTGTGGTAGATCAATATCATGTAAAAATGTATAACACTCAACCATATCTGTACTATCTTTGGGCTGATATAGATCTTTAAAATGTTCAGCAAAAGTGTTGTTTATCTCTCTTGGATTGGTTATTAGTCCTTTTGTGGGGGAGTAAATGGTATCATTAATAGCCCTAGCTTTACTTTGCCTGAGTTGTAAAGCTAATAACTTGCTGGGTCTCGGACCATTAAAATAATAATTCTGCCGAACTCTGTGCATAAAAGCCTTTCTTCGAAGCAGATCATTTAACTTGGACCTGGAACTCTTTAATTCACTTTCAACAGATTTTGAGAATTTCATCTTTAACTCTGTTTCTTGGGAGAGGCAAATTTGTTCTAATTCCTCAATTTGTGCTTTTCTTTATTTAAATGAGATGAAAAGGAGATAGAAACCTTTTGTAGCCATCCATACCATCATATGGTTATCCACACTGTTAAGGTTTACATTCAGAAAATCTTTCAACTAATTTCTAAAATCTATTAGAAACCCAGAATTTTGTAGAAGAGTTGTATTAAATTGCCATCTTGGAGATTTATCATGCAAGCAATAAATAAACTTTGTCAACAGTGGGTCGTGGTCAGATATTACAGCGGTTAGGATTGCAATGCTCTCAAACCACATCCTGAATTCACGAGAACATAGAATATAATCTATTCTAGAGTATGTCTGATGCTTTGAAGAAAAGAAAGTATAATCTCTAGATGATGGATTTTGAACATGCCATACATCTATGAGATTAAAGGTTTGCAGCAAGGTACTTTCTTACCTTGAATACTTGTACAGAAATAGCTCAACCTACCAGATTTATCGTTACTACATTTTTCAATAACAAGAGACAGGTTTCGTTTAGTATAAGAGACCCCTTTGTTTTTGTGCCTTTGCTGGACGCAGCAATTTTATAAAATTTTATAAAATTTATAAAACTTTGTAAAATTTATTTTGTATACGAGGAACATCGGTTGCTTTTAAATGAGATTCTTGGACTAAAGCCACATCTACGCAGTGTCTGTGCAAACTATCCAGAAACTTTGTTCTCTTTATTGGACTATTTAAACCTCTGATGTTGACAGATAAAAATGAAATATTAACCATTGTCAAATAGATTTTGCACCATATTAAAGGTCAAATAGTGAATCCCATGTATAAACATCAAAAAACAAAAGTTAACAGGAACAAAAAAACAGAACTATAGATTACACTTTCAGCTAAAAACACGCCTTTCCGCATTAAACACTTCAAAACTGTGCCCATTCGGAACCAGAAAAGCAGTCCTGAACGATATAGCAAACTTAAGAACATTGTATAATCCTAAAAATAAAACAGCATTTTAACCTATTAGCAGGTTTATCCAAAGTAATGTAAAGTGTTCTAAATCACACAGTTCCATGGATAGTCTTACCAGTAACGATGGATGGTTAATTATGAGGTCGGTTTGTGTCCATCTAGGTTGTGTCCATATAGGTTGACATCTGCGAATGTCAGCTGCCGTCGTGCATGTGAAGTATCAGCGATCTGCAGTCGAAACTCCTCTGCTTCTTTGTGGCGAAGAGAAAGGCTTTTTCTCCCCGTTATGCATAACGCAAAGAGTGGCTGGATAAATCAGAAAAGATTGAATTCCTGCTGCCTGCAACTCCTTCTGTGTATCAGCAAAGCTTCTCCATTTTTGCACTGTAGTCTGTGAAGAATCTCAGCCTATTCTCACCATCCATAATTGGTCCCATCTTGCTCACCTCTCTGGCCCCGTCTAAGATAGCCTGGCGGTCTTGGTATCTCAGCACTTTAAAGATCATAGTGCGGCCTATCTCTGTGGACCTCTGCTGTCCATAGATGCGGTGGGCTCGTTCAATCTCTATCGGCCTGTTGAAGAGCGAGGGAATCGCTCTTTCTCTGCCTTCCAATTCTTTCAACTTTATCTGAAGCTTAGATACATCCGATTTGCCACCAACGACATCTTGTTTCAGGCCTCTCGTTTCACGCTGAACATAGTCCACCTTGTCGATAAGCCCACGCATAACTGTCACCTGTGATTGAAATTCCGCCTTTAGCGACTGCATGCACTGAGTTACGTCTTTCATCGCAGTATGTACTGCATTTCGGACAACAGCTAAAGAAATGGCGTTCGTCATATCTTCGCTGCCAGTTGAGGATTTCATCCGTTTTCCCTGTCGGGGTTTTCACAGGCGAGGGTACAGCTTTTTTGTTAGGATTCATCTTGTTGAAAGGTATATTTGGTATGTTCAATTGGAATGTTTTTACCTGTTATTTATTAATAAATGAGGGCGCGTGCCAGGAGCTCTAAAGATCTGCAGCCATCACTTACGAAGTGCCACATGATCTCGCTAAGATCATTCCTTAACAAACATTTTAAACATTTAATAGACGTCTTCTTCCTGTGTACTTTTTGTGAAATTATTATTACTACTGTTGGTATTTCAAGATAATTGCATCGAGAAACACAACCTTCACTTACCTATTATTATCTTTCTCCCAACATTCTTTGACCCAAAATTCTTGCTTTTCTCAGTCTACACAGCTAGAGGTCCGAAATGTTACCATAACAAATTTGGTCTCTTAGCTCAAACCCTCTAGCGATACCAACAGGTCAAAGATTCAATCATGTTTATGCTCAAAACTTTTAATTTTGATGAACTTGACTTTTTAGAACTAAATAACAAAATTTCTAAACAATTTTTTTCCTCTGATTTCTTAGCTTATTGGTTGATCATAACACATCCTATAACGTCTTCAGGTATATTGAGAATAGCAGAGGACCTTAAACAGGTCCTTCTGGAAAGCCATAGTGTACTGGTGTTAATTTAGATGATTCCTATTTTAGATTAACAAAATGGTAACGTGAGACATAAGATCTAAACCACTACAATGCCTGCCCTAGTGTCAAATGCAGCACTAAGATACTATTTCTCTTCAAGGAGCACAGTTGAGTGGATGCAACGTTTTGTAATATTGTAGATATAAATGGGATATTTGAAATGAGCATAAAGTTTGCCAATTTTTTTGGCTTGAAGTGACCTGGGACATAGGTTGCGAGTTTCTCTTTTTAGTGCATGATTAGTGTATAGCCTATCCAGTAAGATTTCATGAATACTGTGACAACCCCATGAGAACACAAAAGCATTAAAACAGATTTCATAAATATGTTATAAACAGTCACTTTGTCATTGTTCCTCCTTCTGTTAAGCTGTCAAATATGTGGGGATGTGTGGATATGTGCCATAAAGCCAAAGGTCTAACTTACACTAACCTAGGTGAACATTCCTGTAGAATGACACAGAAAAATTGGTGTATAGCCTATCCTACCACAAGCTAGTCATTTAGTTCTAATCAAAGCTCCTCTCAAAGTAAAACAATTAAAATAAGATCAATTGAACAAGCAACTTGGAAAAAGACAGAGGGTGGTCAGAGGATAAGAAACATTCCAGGTGTTTTTTAACACAAAGGGTGTTAAAAGAGATCATTTAAAGGAGCCTTGCATCACTTGCTGTTCTCAAAAGTGAAATTAACAAGAAAAGAAAGACAGTCAAGTGAGTGTGTAGAGAGAGATATGAGCAAGAGCTTGTCACAGTCCTGTACCCATTGAACTAAATCATGGATCACTTTATCTGGTATACTCACTAATATGGCTAATGAAGTTGTTCACATGTTCACAATTTCAATAACACTAATTGTGCAAAAACATATTTCTGATACCTTGTATATTGCCAAATCAACCCATCAACATTATTTTAATAACTTTTTGTCATGAGGGTTTGGGGATAATGCCTTTATGCGAATAGGATGAATTTGATTGGTTACTGTTTTTTTATGTGTACATGACATGACATAAACATAAAAAGACAAATGGCGTAAACATAACATTTTCAAATCTGATCTAACAAGTCATTATGTTGGCTTAGCTCTGCATGAGAATGTTGTATAGACCTGGGCTCATATCGCTCGGCTTAGCAAGCAGCAACAAATGGTGACACTTTATAGACAACTTTATAGTCACGCCCTAGCAACCAGTTAAAGTACCCCATCAATTGAGGACAAGTGGGTGGTCTCTTATGACTCAGACTAGTAGTATTTAAATATTACCATGGAAACTGTCTGACCATGCCCTAGCAACCATTTACAGCACCCTAGCAACCAACATTAATTGGTCATCATGCTAAGTTGTGCTAGCATCAAGCCAAGTCGTTCTAGAATCAAACTGAATCATGCTATTATCATGGTAAAACCTGTTAGCATCATGTTAATAGAAGTTAAAATATGTTAGCATCATGCTAAAATGTTTTAGCGTCATTAAAATGTGCTAGTATCATGCTAAAATGTGTTAGCATCATCCTAGTTAATGCAAAAACGTGTTAGCATCATGTCAAAATGTGCTAAGATCATGTTAACACATATCACGTAGTAGCATCATGTTAATGTTAAAATGTATTGGCTCCATGTAAAAAAAAATTTGGCATCATGATAAAACATGCTAAAATCATGCTGGATTGTGTTTAAACTATACAATATACTAAAACGGTATTTCAAACCGTTACACACTTTTCAGGCCGGGCTTTGTCAAGCCAACATAAAGTTTGTCCTCAAACTTTTTTGTCTAGGTTTGTAGGCTTACAGTAGTAAATCTGGGTAATACGATTTATGTACTTACTCAGTAACTATATAATTTTACTATATAGTATACTATATATAATAATACTATATAATATACTATATAAGCACTAGATTATTTTTTATACACAGTATTATATAGATGTTATGTGCATCATCCATACCCAGTAGACTGTTTTTTCAGTTGTGTTGATATGATAAATACAGAGTAAAGTATTAGTGTAAATTAGTTTTTGGTAAATTATTTCTTTGAAGGCACATATTATATGTTTTCGCCTCTAGGACCTTTTACAGAAAGACACTCCAGTGTCTGCCAAGCCTATAAGAGGAAGAAGGGAGGAGGAGGTAATAATTCTATAGTATATTTATGTGCTTGTGATCAGGCCACATGGCCATAACAGCTGCTAAAGTTAAATATTTGATTTGGCTCTCACAGGTTTCAGGTGATCAGGACTCAGATACCGAAAACGCAAGCCCTGCCTCATGCCCTGCAGGTTTGGATATACTGCTACCAACAGGAGATCTGTTGGTCTCACTTCTTTCAGTGTTTATTTTGCTATCGCAAACTTGTCTGCAAAATTTAACTTTCTAAACAAGAAATTTACATTTACATGAATTATACATTGTACATGTGTCAGCATAGTGTGTTGTTCGGGGGCAGTTGTGGACTACTGCTTAGTGAGTCAGGCTTGTAATCAGAAGGTTGCTGGTTTGATTCCAGTGCCGGCAGGTAGCAACTGATGTGCCCTTGAGCAAGGCACCTAACCCTCCCATTGTGTGTGTGTGTTCACTCCTCACCAGTGATGAGTTAAATGCACAGGTCACACTTCTTGCAAGTTTGTTTGTGCAGTGGCTGTTAAGTTTGCCTGCATTTTTGTCAATAATATGCATCGTTTAATATGCATACTCAGCCAGAATACTTCTACCACCACGCTTCCCACTGCCCAGTTTTGTTAATGTTGGTTTGCTACTCTTGGCTGCTATGTGGCACTATAATCATAGTTTTCACTAGATGGGAGCTTACATGTTAAAGGTCATTATCTTGAGCAAAAATGGCGTGTATCAACAACTGTCATCTTGCAGATAGGGTGGTTTATTGATTTAGGCATAAAAATAACATTAAAAAGCTGTATACAACATGAAAGTTAACAGAAATCATATCCACAGGTGCCAGCAATTAATTATGTAATAGTCACAAATACACACGGTTGAATTTTATTAAACAAGGAATGCATGTGAGTAGGTCAAAAGCTCAGTCCTTAAAATCATGTCATGTGGATTGAAAAGTGGGAATGATTTTTTTTGAAAGTTTAAATAGGTCACACAATGATTCAGACATTTTAGAGATATTAAAAAAAAGTGTGATATTGTTTTCCTTAAAAAGAAAGTGATTTTGTCAGAGTTCTGAGAGTTTATGTAAAATCATAACACACTACTAATTTCAAGAAATGAAAATTGAGCATTAAATTGCACATTTCACTTGATTATCATTTTAGAAATACATTGAAGGCACTTAGAACTTAAAAAAAAAACATTTTTGTACATTTTTGTTCTTATTTTGATTAATTTATCCTGTTCCAGATATTTAGCTAGTGCCTGCTGGTTAAACAGTAAAATATTCTGTGATTCTTTGATTGGCCATTGTGCTGGTTTTCTTTTAAAAAAAAAATCTGGCTACCCTGCCTGTCGTACGTAAAAATCACATGATCGTTTTTTTAAAGATGCCATGGTATGTTTGGAATGACTTATCGTGAGAGGAAATAATTGTTTTGGTCACATAACAACGGTAAACAGAAATCATCATCGTCATTTTGCAGTAGTTTTTTATCAACATTCAGGAAATACCTCTAAAGATTTTGGCTAATTTTTAATGGAAACACAGCTATTGACAATTTTAATTCAGTCAGTTCTGGTTTACCTGTTGACCTCTACTTTGTTAAAAGGCCATCTTTTAAAATGCAAATCGAAATAGTTTTTGCAAACTGCCCATTCAGGTTTCTTTGTCATCCTGCAAATACTTTATACCTATGTCTGGCCTAAACAATTTATGAGATATTTCCACACTTCCACACAGATCACATATTTCAGTGTAATATGAACTTTCATAGTAATTCTCTGTAAATGTAAGCTTAAACCATTGAAAAACTGTTGAGCTCAGTTCCCCTGCCAAATTCATCTTGCCTTTTCTTTTTATCCTATTGCATCTTATATTGACATGACATGACATGTTTTTGTCAGTTATGGTTACCCATAACCGAAATGTGACCTCTGCATTTAACCCATCCTTCGTGAGGAGTGAACACACACTGCAAGTCGTGAACACACACACCCGGAGCAGTGGGCAGCTATCCCTGCAGCGCCCGGGGAGCAATCAGGGGTTAGGTGCCTTGCTCAAGGGCACTTCAGTTGCTACCTGCCGGCACTGGAACCAGCAACCTACTGAATACAAGCCCGACTCCTTAACCAGTAGACCACAACTGCCCCTAAACTGCCTTGAGTTTAATTGATAAGACTGTGTGTAGCTGTTCAAAATATTCACTGCTATTTTTTAAGTGAGAGGTTGAATGTGTTTAATGTTTGGACTGAAAATATTGCACTGCATTATGTTTGGTGCTGTGTGGCAGAGGAAAGATTCTCTGCTATATAAAGTGAGGTTCAAATGTGATGTGTACGGCCAAAACAGCCTTAAATGAACACAATTATTATAACTGTTCTCATCCTTGACCCCTGGATGTATTAAAGTATGGTTATGAACTTGTACTAAACAAATTAAGTGGTTTGCAGGTAAGATGTTTAATGAAGAAAGATGTCAATAACTATGGATGCAGTGTGTTTGTGTTCTTTCTTAGGTGGACCAATTCATTCACTAAAGCGAAGAGGAAGGAAGCCTAAAAATGGGAAACTACTACTACAGCAACAAGCTTCAAAGGAACCACAAGGGTCAGGCAGTAATTATTTACTTGTTTATGTAAAAATCCATGGTAAATCCAAGGGATCACTTTATTCTTCCTGCAGCACTAGAGAAACAGAAAGTGTTTTTCAATGTTCAATGAGATCCAATAAGAAAGAGATGGGATTGAGGTAGGTAAGGCTAAAGAACTGGCTGTTTCAGTATTTACATTAATTAATGCAATTATCTTTACTGTCTATAAAAGGTAAAGCATAATATGTATTTGAGGTTTGAGATTTAGGAATGATGCATGCAAGCATGCTGACAATGACATGAAGTCATGAAAAACCTGCAAAACCATTTTTAGGAATTGCGTTTGCATTAGGAACAGAAAGAGCGCAAACAGTTTGCAGTTTACCTTATTGCCTTCTAATCAGCCAGTGTAGCCCTTCATCTTTTGTTTCATTTTGTGAAAGTGATAGTTTTGAACATACAAGGTAATGTCCAATTAAGGCACAAAAATTATATTTAAATCTATGTACCGAACATGAACAAACCAAGGTGGAAACCCCCCACTCCCTGCATCATGAATCACCCTGCCAGCACACACTTTTTTTTTACCTCTTTACCTTACCTGTTTTTATCCCTTCTCTTTACAAAATTGTTTCAGTATAGCAAAGCGTTTGTGATGTTCGAATCATTATGGGGGTCTCAGTTGGGTTGAGTTTGAGACTTTGTCTGGGTCACATTTCAAAAAGTGCATTTTCTTCTTTTGATGCGCTTCTGTTGTTATAAATGGTCTTCCATTCTCCTGCAAAATGTACTTTTGTGAGCTACCTGAGCACTCCTCAGCATTGTCATGGAAACAGAGAGAATCCAGTAGCCAGGAAGTGGAAATAGGAGCCACCATCAGGGCCAACAGATAAAGGCTTAGGGGAAGCTTGATGTCCAGACCAGACAAACAGTTTCCCTGCTTCTTCTGTAGGCTTCAGTGATTATTAAGGAACCCAGACCACAATTCTGCAAGCACTACTCCGCAGTACCCACAGCCAGCCAACTGCTCACCATTAACAGATCTTGACGATGTGAAGGCCTACTTCTACACATTTAAAGTTATGGCTGAGCAGGAGGGGTGGGACAAGACTTAGTGGACCTTGCACCTTTTTTAAAAGGGAAAACACGTGTCTGGATTGTGTAATCCCTGCTTCAGCTACTGATTATGCAGCACTAAAGCATGAACTATTGGCTCGGTTGGGGCATTTACTTGTGTGTGAAGGGCAGTAGTTCTTTGAGTGGTTGTTCGAGTTCTTGTCCTCACACCCAGAAAAGGCAGAGGGGCTGTGAAATCCAAAGGCGCTGAGTGAATTGGTGCAAGTGGTAGAATTGGTGCAGGCATCTTAAGCACAGAACACCGTAGAGAAAGCTGGTGGATTTGCCTAAAGGATTCTGAATGACTGGCGATCGCTAGAGGGCACCTATAGATCAGTAGACAGACCAGTCACACTGAGGCCATGAGAAAAGCACATGGCTGTCGATCCCAACCCATCAGGTGTGTGGTGTGGTTGGCATGCTATATTGTGCACTGTGTTATACTCTCTGGGGCACCAGAAAGGAAAGTGAAGGTTGATGGGCACCCAGTAAAGGCATTAATGGATTAAGCCAGATCAGTGAGCCTGGCCTATCTGAATGTGCACCAACAAAAGACAGAGGTAAAATGGTGATGCCCATCACCCATGTGCATGGAGAAATTTTTGTATGTTCCTGAGATGTTTGCAAATATTTAGACGCCCTACATTTTTCCTTGACATCGAGCATTCTGTGTTTTTGCCCTTGCAGTCATTCCTGTGGGACACTTTGCAAAACACAGGAAAGTAACAGTAGTAACAGTTTTGTTTCTTATAAATATTATAAGAGCATTCAGAATGTTACCCATTTATAGAAAATGTCTTCCTGTGGACCAATGAACATTAGTGTTTTAGAGATACTTTTGTTCATCACAAACTGCTAAATAAATTTTCAAGAAATTCTAAAGAAATGAGTCACGTCAGGTATGTTTAATTAGGGATGGAATTAATGACAGTTTTACATGTACAGTCCTGCTCACCATTATTGGCACCCATGAAGTTTAAGTACATAATGTGGAATGTCTCCTAAAAAAATTATCAAGTGAAACAGCTTTTTTCTATAGAGAACTTGTGTTTGATACAGAAGAACAAATGATAAACAACAATTTAAAACAAACAACAATGGGAGACAAAATAGAAAAACTTGCTGTGACACTGGTATTGGCACCCTTTACTATAAATCAGTATGGAAATATATTTTAATTCACCTGTGGTAAATCACAAATGAGAATCACCTGTGATAAATTGTCAGTGCCCACGTGACATAAATTAGTCACTGAGTGATGACTTAAGTGTTTTAAAAAGCCACGTTACTCCCTGTTCCTTAGTCATAATGGTGAAGACAAAGGAGCTGTCTGAGTACATCAGACGTGCTATTATTAGCAAACACAAGACCTCCAAACGGTATAAGGCCATCTCCAACGACTTTGGTATCCCTGTTTCAACAGTGCGCAATGTTATTAAGAAGTTTGGAAGGTTGGCGCGAATAGTGGAAAAAACACCATGTCTAACATCCAAAGACCTGAAGACCAACCTGGAATAGTCTGGGGTCATGGTTGCAACAAGTACTATGCGCCACATACTAAATCAAGCAGGGCTTCATGGGCAAAGGCCAAGCAAGACACCATTGCTGAAGAAAAGACATAAAAAGAAACGACTGATCTTTGCCAAAGAGTACCTGGACAAACCACAATCCTTTTGGGAAAATGTTCTGTGGACAGATAAAGAGTTTTTTGGCAATGCACACCAACAGTTTGTTTACAAACGGCGCAATGAAGCATATAAAGAAAATAACACCCTACCAACAGTTAACCACGCTGGAGGATCCGTAATGCTGCTTTGCTGCGTCTGGTACTGGAGGCCTTGACCGTATTACAGGAATCATGAAATAAGAGAATTACCAAGAGATTTTAGAGCGAAATGTCCCACCTTGTGTAAAAACTTGGTTTGAGTCGAAGATCATGGGTCCTCCAGCAAGAAAAATGCTTGCTCCAGGCTTATCTACAAAAAGCTGATCTCAAGGCTTCCCGCTTATCTCAGAGATATTTGTGTGCTCTTATGAGAAAAAGTTAGGGTGGGATGTTAGGGGTTAACTGTACTTTAGAACTAAGGAAGGTAGAAAACAAACATTCAGGTTAAAAGGTGATGCCCATCCTGCAACCAAGCAAATATGGACAAGGGTCATAAAAGCCAGTTGACAAAGCATCAGTGTTGTAACGGCATTACATCCTCTTCTGCTCTAAAAGTGATAGGTTCCATACAGGACTCCATCCTGTTTGTCATTAAATAAGACAGCAAGAAGGCAGGATTAAAAGGCATGAGCTGGCAACAGCTCATCCTCTGGATCCTCCAACTCTACATCCCACCCTAACTTTTTTCTCATAAGAGCACACAAATATCTCTGAGATAAGCAGGGAAGCCTTGAGATCAGCTTTTTGTAGATAAGCCTGGAGCAAGCATGCTGACAATGACATGAAGTCATGAAAAACCTGCAAAACCATTTTTAGGAATTGCGTTTGCATTAGGACATTTAAAAAAGATGCACCACAAGTATAATATTGTAACAAAAAAAAGCAAAGTGGAAGGAAACAAACGCCGCAACAAACCGTGAAAAAGAATAAACTTCTCTCACTGTATAAAGTGTGCTGTTTAGTGTATCTGATATTTTTTTAGACTTTAAAAGAGGCATGATGAGATTTCAAAAGTGTGACCCTGAAATGAAAGATTTCTAGCTAGCATGCCATATCAACCTGCATTTGTTCGTATGGCTCATTACAGCTAGGACAAGTCCTTTTGCTTTTAGTCCTTGGATCATTCATTCCTCCACCAGAGGGAGCCATCATTGGAGTTGTAGTCTCACTTCTTGTTCTTCTTGTCACTTTCTGTATGCTCTATATTTAAACCATGCTTACCAGACACTAAGTATGAAGTATTGCCAGTTCATCTGCATACCAAGTTATTCTCATGCTGTGTATTGTCTCATCTGTCTCTTGTTGTGCTCATGTATTATATTTTGCTGTGTATAATCACTTGGATTCTTGTTGTTAGATTATTGTTTAGGATTTGTTCCATTTTGGACTGCCTTGTTGAACTATTCATATCTGCATGGACTACAAATATATGATTAACATTTGGATTGTTTGCTGTGTCTGCTGCTTTATCATTAAAGCATCTGCATATGGATTTTAAAGCGTCACCAGCTGTGGTTCTGTTACACTATGTATCTTGTTATCAGTGGTGAAACAGCTACCAGCATGCTACCTCCGCATGCAATATAAATACTATATCCTGTTAACATGGGTGCTAAAAAACATATGCGTTGCTTATGCGTGGTGTGAAACTGGTAAATGGCTTTATTAACACTTTGGCTTTGTTAACACTCTGGCTTTATTAATACTTTGTAACAATACCACAGATTGAAGGCACTTTTTGTACACAGTAAAGCCTTTCAATTTTTGTTTGGGGGATTTTTGCCCATTCTTTGTTGCAAAAGTCTTTTTGTTATGTGAGATTCTTGTGCCATTCAGCGTGTAGTGCTCTAGACTACTGAGGTTTATAAACAGGTTTTAAATATTGTTTATGTTGAAGGACTGTGAGAGCCATGGCAAACTCTTTAGTTTGTGCCTCCTAATTGAGGATTTTAGGTGTGATTTTTAGGTGTGTTTAAAGAAACTTAGAACAGACTTATAGAACACGATAAGTAAATACTATGCATAATTTTCTGAGAAGCAACAGGTGGCAATAGCACAGTAGTGCTGGGGCCCGTCATTGTGGCTTGCAGCTATATTTTTTTTTTGGGCCGCTTAACATGCTGAAAAACTTGACACACATCACAATCATCTGCCATTAGGCCTGGGCATAAGATGGTGCATATATCCCAATGTTCCTCCTTGGGATTTTAAGTGATTGTCACCAAAGTTGGTGATCATCATGCCAAGACATTGAAGATGCAAACTTGCAAGGTATTTTTGATATCTTAAACAGTGTTGCCATGGCGAGATAAGACTAAAGTGAAAAATGAGAAACAGGAAATCTCTAAAATCAACAACATGCATTGAGCAATTTACATCAGATTTGAGAAATATGTTTGTTGTGGTGGGCTAATGACATTGAATAACACTTTGCTCAAGACACTGGCTATGTCTAAAAGCTGAGAAATGCTGTCTTTGAGGGATGTATTCCAAGGTGTAATGCAATACAAGAATGTTTGCTTCACTTCCTGTCTCCTGAGATACCTTAATCTGAACATATTTTTATATACAGTATTTAACACAACAGTGGAAGAGGTATCTTGTGACAACATGTATAGCCATTTGTTAGCTTGCATCATTCCATATACATATACATATTAGGTATATACAAAATAAAAAACACAACAGGGCATATCTGAAAAAGGGTACCGGGTACCAGCCTAAAAAGTATTGGTACCGGGTAAAAACTTTGGTCAGAGACTAAATCTTATGTATGTTTTAACTGAAAGGCAAAAAATTTAGTGTCACACTTCCTGTTGCCAGTTTGTGGTGCTATGACCATGACTCATAATAGTCATACTAATGTCATCAGCCCATCACGCCAAACACTTCCTGCGTATGATGTAAATCGCTAAAGGCATGCTATAGATATTAGAGACTTCCTGCTTTAAATTTTTGACATAATTATTTTGCCTTGCCTGGCAAAAGCATTTAAGATATCAACTATTAAATGTTGTGGCATGGTGTTCAGCAAGTTTGGTGACAATCACATGAAATCCCTAAGAGGGGTATTTAAAAGTTTATGGCCTGCACTTTTCAGAAAATCCAAAATGTTTGACTTCCTGCTGGGCATGAGCTAATGGGTGTCAGTGCAAAAGTTGTTCAGGTCAACAAGACCAAAATGTGTACCATGTTTCCTACAGGTGTGTGCATGTTTGTATCATATATATCTTTTTTGTGACCCATACCAGGTTGGGCTACTGAGCCCCCTTGCCCTGGTCATGTGCCAGGTCATCAAATTGTTTCTCTAAAAGTTGAAATACAGATTAGTTGTCCAGAGAATCCAGAATAGCCTTAGATGACTTCAGATCATTGAACAGACAAATGTTCCCATTTTGCAAACACCTATGCCTGGCTGAGTAAGGAATCCATTTACATTCCAGTCATGCATTTGGCAGATGTTTTTATTCAAAGCAACTTACAGTGTATTCAAGGTATACAATTTATCAGTATATGTGCTCCTCTGAAAATTGAACCCACAACCTTTGCGCTGCTAAGCCAATGCTCTACAACAAAAAAGTAAACTGCAAAAACAGCACCAAAATGCTTCTCAGAGTAGAGTTTAGGTTATTGGAACCATAGGTGGGAGATCTGTGAGCTCTCTTGATATTCAGCCTGGGAAAACCTGCAGATAGGTCGACTGACTTTGGAAATGCATCCTGAAGGAACATTGAGAGTGTCCCAAAGCTTTTGTCTCTCTGGTAGGGCCACTACCAGATTTCAGATCAAATTCTTACAATGACCTGTGTTTTTAAGAGAGTTCAAGTTAATTTTATTTATTTAGCGCTTTTTACAATTTTGCATATTTGCAAAGCAGCTTTACAAAGTCAAGCAATCTGCCAGTAAGCAAGTAAGTAAAACTCAAGTAATGTTAAGTGTTAATGTTGTGTTAAAGCTGTTTCAGGTGTTTAGTTAGGGTTTGATGTTGCCAAGTAAATATCAAACTTTCAGGTTAGGATTTGTCAAGCCAACACATTATTGTAATATTGTTATACACACACATTTTTAAATGTATGTCTTTTTTTCAATAATTATTGTTTTAATATGTCTTTATGTAGGGGCATAATCAATTTTGATGCCAAAATCACAACATTAGAATTGCAAGAGAGCAGGATGAAAGACAAGAAAAAGAGAAAGGATTACATTAAAGATGGAAAAAAAGAACCACAGGGAAAGAGAAAGAGGCAAAACAGAGGGGACAGCTCTTCAGGGTCAGATGAAGAAAGGGTACAGTGCCTCACTTGTTTTGCAAACTGAAATAAAACTTTTTTTATCTAAATGGATTTAATGTTCTAATGTATGAGTGTGATTGCTTAATTCTGGTTAATGATTGATAACTAGAGGAAGAGGCTGTTCATTTAAACAGAAACAAGGTGGAGTTGAAAAGAAACAAATTCCACTGGAGCAAACTGAAGACGCAGACAGAGAGGAGCATGGTTGCAAACCAGGACAACAGAAAGAGTAAGTGTTGTTCAATCTTAAGCGGTTGATTATGGCCATTTAAATATTATTATAATATAACATTCAATATTATATATACAAATAATTAATTTTTGAACAATTTCAGTAGTACATCATTTTCTGAGTAGTGTGAGCAATACACAACACAAAACACTAACTACACAATATTACTTATTTGTGTGTAGCAATAGTATGTTTAGTGCGGCTACTCTACAAAAATTTGAGAATGTTTCTCTTGTGTCTTTGTTTTGAAAGACTGTGGATAGTACTGTGAATATATGTGACATTATCCAACTAATTTAGTAGTCACTATTTAATTGTCATCCCCATGTCTGTATTTAAAACCTGAGATTTGACACTGTAAATATTTGACACTGTAAATATAAAATTTTTAAAATGGCAGTAAATTAGACTGAAATTAAAGCTCAAAAAAGACCATCCATCTATCATAAAAGTAAGGGAGTTAATAAATACCTTTTCATGCAAAACAATATATTTGTATAAGAAAACAATTTTGAGTGTATTTAGTGATCGAAACAATAAACGACATGGAGCCGGCATACTTGCCACTATTCTGTGTGCTTCTGTGGATACTGTTCTGTGTGCTTGTGTACTAATCTGTGAACGCTGTTCTGTGCTCACAAGAAAAAAGCTGTATTTTTTGCAGCGGAGGAATACTTAAGGGTTCAGACTTGCAGTATGTTTCTGTAGTACAATGACCTTGTATTTTAGGATATTTAAGATAGAAAAAGAAATTAGATTCCTTAGCCCTATTTTTTTGGCATGTTCTTCACAATTGTTGGGTCTAAAGCAATAAAGTTGCAGTAATAAATAAATCTGTGTATTATTAGAAACTGGGCACTGAGGTGCAGGGACCCTATTGGAACTGCTCTGTTTATTATTGTTCTGCTCATACTGAATTGTATTTTGGAGGGCCTAAATATCCTCAGTGTCATGAAACATATGTCATATTTGTTTCTTGCATATACCAGAAATGGCAAAAAATTATATTTGATCGGGATTTTAAGACTCTTTGCAACAACACTTGAAATTTAGCTTAGGGGCCTCCCAACAGAGTTTAAAAAATTCCTTAAATTTAAATTTTGACAGGCGAGTAGGATGTCCTGTCATTGCATTTGAAATGCAGTGATTGGTATGAACATTTTATGGTCTTGCACCATTGACAAAATATATATATGAATATAAATGTATTTAGACCACTTAGTGATTGCTTTCAGGATGTGAAGTGCCTGCAGTATGCCTGTATATGCCTGCAGTCAGTGGCTGGCATTTATCTGTTGAATGTGTCTTAATTTTTGTATCTCCAGCATAGGGAGAGATGGAAAGAGAGATGACAGGAAAGGAGACAAAAGAAAGGGTAAGTAAGGGACTTACAGCTAAATGCTGTGCAGGTAAAAATCCTTAAATATTCACTTTCCTGGCTAACTGTAATGATACTCATATTTTCTTCATTTTATTAAGATGTTGCTGCAGAATCCAGACTGCTTAGGTTACATGGGGAGATTAAGGCATCTTTGAATATATATAACCCTGTAAGTTCACAATTATTAAATCATTTCATTCTTTCATTCTTTTTGTAACTAAAAGTAACTTTGCAACTTCATGTCAACTAACACATTTATTTGCAACTACATGTCAACTTACTCTTATTACAGTATTAGTAGACTGCTATGGTAAGAGTTAGGTTTAGAAGAATAAGGGTATATACTCACCCTAGGCACTCTGAACCCGGACACATTTGACACTGAAAGCTTGGTTTGTTTAACCATGCTCTGGCCCGCTTAAAGAAGTGGTTAAAGCGTGATTCGATTGGGCTCGGGCACGGTTCACATATAGTGTGAGCACTAACCATGTCAGAGCATGGAACAACTGCTCATCATTACAACAACAAACACCTTCTGTTACTACTTGGATAGTACATTTTTAAATTCTTAAATTCTTTCAAGTATATTTAGATTTAGAGTGAGTCTGGTTTTCATATATTATTAACTTTGTTAATAATTTTAAGTTTAATATTAAACGTACAGTAGCAACTCCCTCTCCATTCTTAGGATGTAAAGAAATGTCTAGTTGTGCTGGATGAGTTGAGCTCACTGCAGGTCACGACTCAGCATCTTCAAAGACACTGTGAACTCATAGCCACACTTAAAAAGGTAAAAAAAATACATAAGTAATACAGATGTTTTTTAATGTAGTCTTTTAAAAAAAAATATTCTCAGATACATTTCTTTCAGTATCTTTCAACTGTGTCTTTAAAGATTCGAAGGTTTAAAGCTAGCCAGGATGTGATGGATAAAGCTGCAATGCTGTATAATAAGTTTAAAAGCATGTTTCTGCTGGGAGAAGGGGAGTCAGTGCTCAGTCATGTGCTAAATAAAAGTCTGGCTGAACAGAGACAATTTGAAGAGGCCAAAAGGGGAGCTCTGAAAAAAACAGAACAGACCAAAGAGCAGAATGGTAAGGAACTGAACTCACTGCAAAATGCTTTTTTGAGGGCTGTGAATTTTTTTTTGTATTTAAATTAAAAAAATATATATATTTTTTTTTTTATATTTTGTATTTTTTTTTTATTATTTTTTTTAATGTATTTAATGTTTTTCTTTTTTATTGCTGTTTACATCTGTTCTGCTGATTACTTTTTTTGCTGCATGTTTACAGACAATGTGTTAAATGGAGACCCCAGTCCTGAAGATAACAATCTTATGACAGAGGGGGGGGGATCAGGAGAGGATACCTCATCTCTGGACAAAAGCAAGTGATAAAATCTTAGTAATTTATCACAACAAGTCCACTTGCAAGATCATGTGTTTCTTTTAATACTTGCACACGCAACAAAGGTCCCACATTTTCCTTTTACAAAGGTGCATTCCCAAGTAGAATTTTTTTAAGAGCAGTATCAGCTGTACACATTTTACTCCATAGAGCTTCTTGGCGTATCATAAGCATTTATTATATTTTAGATATATTTTAGCTTTGTTCTGTTTCTGCTATGTATCCAAATTTATTTTGATACAATGTCAGACTTCCATTATTGTATATGAGTTTCAGCATTTGTGCACATAAGACTGCTGTGATAACAACTGATTTGGCCATAATAAAGCACCGTTGATCTCAAACCTCTTGTTGATCTCAGACTTTTTTTTTTTGCTAATGAAAACTATTTGTTTCTTGCATGTGCTGTTTTGCCCTGGTTTTCTTTGTCTTTTGTGTTCCCTAGTTCATTTGAGTTATCACTTTAATTAGTTTCTTGTTTTTTACTTTAGGTACCAGTGTTCTCCTTAGTTTCCTTGGTTAGTGTCTTGTTTAGTTTTCTCACTAACATCACTATATATATCCCAGATAGCAAAATGCGATTGAATCAATGTTGAAATAATGTCAGGCTGATTTAGCGAATCAACACTGAAATCCGATACCATTTCAACATTGAAAGCGTTTGATGTGATCGGTAAAATGGTGTTGAAATTTCAATCATCACTGACGTCAATTCAATATTGATTCAACCAGCTGTGATTGCTGTTGAAATTTCAGTGATAACAGACGTTGTTCCAACATTGATTCAGCCATGACTTTAGAGACTTTAACACAGATTTCTACCCTAAAATGCAGCATTACTTAGCCATAACCTAGTTCCCTAGTAAGATAAAAAGGTACTTTCAACACAAATTAACTCATCAACAGCTTCTCAACTTAAACAAGACAACAAATTTTGTATACCTCAGTCAGCTGATCACCATGGGTAACATTCACCTGGAATAATTTTCTGTGACACCATTTTTAATATTTCAGTGTTTATTTTACAAAATACAGAAAAAAATCAAGATAAATTGACAAATGTTAGACAAAAACTTAATAGCATACATTGCATACATAGAACTTGCCGTTCCCAATCTGTATAATAGAATAACAATAAGAACAAAACAGCTGCTTTGCTGCTAGACCTCAAAACACTACTCGTTTTATCCACCCCTCTTCATCCCCCCTGCCGCTCAGGTGCATAGCGCAGCCACTTCTTCACTCCGTCACTGAAGCTGTGTTCTGTGAGTTTCTTGTCGTATTGGCGTGCTGCTACTGTAAGGACATAAAACAGATTAAAGAGAGAAGAAATAAGCTTACTCCTGAAATGATTCCACCTCAAGTAGCAGTTCACCGAGCATTGACGTTAGGGCTGCACGATATTAGGAAAACATGCAATATGCGATAACATCGTTGAATATCGCGATAACGATATTTAAATATTTAATGTTTTTATTCACTCTACTTGCTGCCAACATAGACTGATGCAGATAATTAAAAAAAGAAATGCATTGTTTCCATTCCAACATTATTTTTATTATTTTATCATTATTATTATGTACTCTGCTGAATTGAAGTCAGTTTTACTTTACTGCTATGCTGGTCACCCTTCATGAATCTGAAATATTTCCATGTAACAGACCAGGGCCTGAATTTCGTTTTTTAAACTTGGGGGATTCCCCCTTACATGGGTCACATGGGGGGATTTAAAGATTATGGGTTAAATTTCTTTGTTTTTGTTTATTTAAAAAAACTTTACAAAATACACCATGCTCTCCTTCAAATTAACAATAAGAACTCTGTTATCAATAAGCAGGAGACTATTTATACATACTGTCCTATGTTCATTTGTTAACTTTGGATAAAACCTGGTTAAACATTGGTTTTAAAGCTCGTTTGCAGAGAAATAATGACAACAACTTACAGAAAGTCTATCAATACTCATTAGATATCGCTATTCGCTTAGCGCTTTTTCACTAAGTCTGGAAAAAAGGAATGTTAACATTATAACTGCTGGCAACATCCCATCCTCAAACAACTGACATTAGCACTAACTAACACCAAATTCAGTTGGTGTTTGACCAGAGATCGTCTAGAACATGACAGCTACATCTTGGAATAACACATTTAACCAACTTTTTTCTAGTTTAGTTTCTTTACATTAATAACAGTGACCATTAAAAATTATAAATGTCAAACTTACCTCAGCAAATGTTATGGCTGATTCACTGCAAGTCCCATCCAAATCCTGTCAAAATTAGAGTTCCTCCAGGAGAGAATTTAAAATAAAATGCTCCTTGCTGATTGGACGGTTGATAAGAGCGCACCTTCAAAAGATTAACATTAAAACAATGTTGATTCAGTGTTTAACTTTTAATTATGCAATGTTGATTCAACGACAGCTTTTCAATGTCAAAATTACGATTATACTTCAATATTGAATTCATGTTAACTTTGCGTGTCATCAGGACAACCTCTCTCCACACCTAAAACACCCCACGCTAAAGAGGGTAGGGGCAGGCTTCTTGGGCAGCATGACACCATCTGATTGCCCAAATATGTTGTAGCGTATCAGCCGGGTTAGAAAGCGTTATTTAAAACACTATCGTTCTTCCCGCTGAAACAAGGGAATTTAAACTTTAGCTCAAAAGGGAACAATAAGTATAATTAACTGTAATCAATTATACTAATTATTATAAGATGTATATATATGTTTTACCTGATTAAGCAGAATTAATAATAACAATTAATTAATGCAGTCGTCCAGCGAAACATTCATAATTGTAACCTAACTCTAAGAAATGTTATTTCCCGTGGCCTTTAGAAAATAAACTTCTTACTGATGTACAATGCTACTTCAGAGCATGTACCAAGATCGGCAAATTTAAGTGACGTTCGTTTGTGAGCGGTTAAACACAGAAGCAATCACAAGTGAATACAAAACAGTTTATTAACTACACTAAGACAAACAAGACTAACTATGGACGAACAATACAATATGACATAATACAAATAAAGAAAAGCAGGAATGTTAGAAAAAGTAAAAGAATGGCAATATCACAGGCAACTTAACACATCTGCACGAACCATCAAGCTATCATTAAATCACCTTAGTAAAAAGGGGTCCTATAGCCTTAAGCATCAACTGATGGATAAACGGATACTTGCATTGGGTCTTTGTGAGACGGTGCGAAGTTCCGGATGCGCGTGTGTGCGAGTAATTGATAGTTCAAACGTCCGTAAAGGATGATGGAGTTCTCTATGCTGTCCCGTTGGCGGATGGCTTAGCGAGTGTCGTCGCAAGTGCAATTGCCGGAAGATGGTCCTAGAGAGTTTGCGAGGTTGCAAACTCTTTGAGCGAGGTTGGCACCTCTTGGGCGAGGTGGCTCACTCCTGGGCGAGTTGTCAAAATATTCCGGGCGCTGGACTGGAC
>JAZGTK010005019.1:0-16000 GCA_036877625.1 Ambastaia sidthimunki
TGAGTTGTTCACCTGGTTTCGAGGTATCTGTTTGTCCTCGTTTGGCACGGAGGCAGTATTCCCAACGGACGGCAGGATCTTGGACAAAGCGAGCAATATGTCTGAAGAGTTGGCTGAAGCTCATGTTATTAGCATGGTATACGGTATAGTACAGCAGGGCAGCTCGCCACAGGAAGGGCTGTTTCCGTAGCAACACGCTGTGAAGACTGGCGAGACCCTCTTCGGTAGGATTAGCTGGTTTCAGTCCAAACTGATTTCTTCCGACAGAAGTGGCCCAAGGCTGCATGTTGTTGTTTACACCCCGTAAGTAATGCGTGCCTGAGTAATGAAACAATTATAAGAAGATTCTCAAACAAAAGACTCACCGAAAATTAGCTGAGAAACGTTTAATTACTGCATTTGTATTTTTAGAAAGAAATACCAGAGCTATCAATGCAACAAATGAATACAGACTGGAACTCAGTATGCTAACATGCTATGCATATTATATTATTACATTAACTAACTACATTTAAGCTCTATTTCATTGCTGAATGTGTGTGGATTTAATTGAGAATTTATCTGATTGAGAATCTAAATAATAAATAGAGTGCTGATTTGTACTGTACAAAAATAATAGTTTTACATTGTGTTTTTACACATTTCCAGACTTTGTTTGTTTACACTGAATGTGAAAATGTTGACAGCTGGATTGGAGATTTATATTAAAATGGCAACATTCACTGATTGTTTCTATCATGTTTACTGCTTGGTAAACAGTGTTAACCTTTCAGTCTGACGTGCATGTAATAAATTACCAGCTATAGGTTTAGTATTGTCTGATATATAGTTTAAAATGTAAGAACATACCAATCTCATGTCTGAGCATGCCCTCCAGCCAGTGCTGCCGTGCTCCCGACAAGTTGATAGTTAGTGTTGGTCGACAACTCTCCACCATCATTACTGCCTGTGACAGAAGCTCATCAGACAGACAAACAACCACCTGGTGACAGAATGACAAGTTACTGTACTAGAACACTAATGCCAGACACAAGCAAATGTACACAAACTGATGTCCACGGACCTCACCGACACAGCCCTCCTTCTGCAGGTATTTGCGAGTGGCGGCCCACACTTGACTCTTTGGCAGCAAGTTGCCTCCTGTGACCTCTTCAAAGTTCTCATAGGTTCCGTACTTCCTCAAGACACACTCCATAATTCCAACTGCCTGGAAAAAGGCATGAGGTTATACAGACACTAAAACTGAAGAACAGGTTTAAGAAGTCCAACATAAATGACTCTGAACCTAGTGAGATGCCTACGTAGGCAATGCTCTACAAGTTGAGTTAGAGGAACACTAAATGAACACTGTATTATAATTAACACTGAATTAATTATAATATAACCATGGCAGCATTGCATGTACACTTAACAGAGAATGCAATCCCAGAATGCATTTCGACATGCTTGCGTTCCGGTAAGCAGCCGCTTATGTAGGCAGCAGAACTCACTAGGTTCTAAAACAGAGTCCATAAGTGTATAGTAACCTAAAATAACCTAAAACATACCTGTGAGAGAAAGAGCCCAGACCCTTCTCTGTACTTCTCCAGAACACTGACAGGCTCCGGGGCGGTATACTCAAACTGAGGCTCGTACTCATAGTTTGACTCAAAAAAGGTCTGACGCTCCTGTTCCAGGTTTATAGGGCGAAGAGCCACAAGCAAGCATGGCCCGCGAGGGGTCGAAGGTGAAGGCAGCGGTCCCACACCCCTGCCAATGTGTGGCAAAGAGGTTGCAGGCCGAATTCGACCCCTGCCAGCACGTGGGGGTGTGGTGTTCACGGTGCAGGTGCTCTCACTCCTGCGGAGCCAGTTTCCTGGCCCCAAACTCAGACTGGTCAGGCTCCTCACAGGCGGTGAAGGACCCCCACTGCGCCACGGGGGCTGGATCACCTTCCTCGCCGGCTGCTGTGTTGCTCGTATTCGCTGTGGTTTGATTTCTAGACTGAGTGGCCTTTGGCATGCGGCCTGTCTGCCAGGATGTCCGAGCTGCGAGGTTTCTCCTTTCCTCCGACAGTCCGGCTCCGGGTTTCTCCGGTGTATCTGAGAGCCGGTTGCTGAGGCGGCACAAGGCTGAGCAACAGGCCCATTGTGGGTGAGTTTGTCTCTTTGGGTGACACTGTTGGTTCTGGCTCTCACTGTTTTTGGTTTCTCAGTGCTGGGTTCTGGTTCTAACATTTCTGAGGCATTCTTTGCGAGCCCCCCTCCGTTGGCCTGCTCCATGCAGTTCTCACCCAAATCTAGAACCATTGCTATATCCAAACCTCTGTTCACCGGTGCTGCTCACCTGCACAGAAAAACATGCACACCTGTAATAAATACTTCAAGCTTCTTATATAAGCAAAGCAATTACAGGCTTAATTAACTCATGTGATCTTACATTTTGATTTGTCTAGTTTTCCAACATGACATTTACATTTACGCTTTTAAAGCGACGTACAATGTGAGGAAAACAAAGAAGTGATAAATCATAAGACGACAATAACATCAGCCGTATGTAGTTACAATTTTACCCAGAGTACAACAATTCAATGCTTGATGAAAACATGCATCAAAATTATAAACATAAAAACACTATCAGTGTTTGTTTTACTTAGTTTACTTAGTTAAGTACAATTTATTTATGTAGCTCTTTATACAAAACAGGTTATTTTAAAAATTGTTTCTGTATAAAATGTAGCATAATTATTGGACAGTTAATGCAATTAATAGTCATAGCTTTTCTTTAAGAAGTTAATGTGATGTGTTAGAAAGGAACTGAAAATGTACAGCCTTGAATATAAAAGGTGATTTCCAAAAGAAATTTCCAAAAACTGCCTAGTGGGAAAATCCCTAACTGGTGTGTACATCTTTTGTAATTAAATGGGGTGAAATAAGAACCTTTGTGAATTCTTAAATCCTACTGAATTAAGTGCTTTAAAATTTTAATTGGAGAACTATCTGATATTGTGTCAGAACCTCTGCTTGTTATATTACAATAATGTCTTAATGCTGCTCAGCTCAAGAAAATCACTGTTGTAGAGTTATAAAATACAGAGATTTCTTTAAATTCCTTGCCATGTCCTACTGTGGCACTTTATCTTACTGGTCATCATAATACCTTTATATTATGAAGTTATATGATATTATTTACATGCTGATATATGCTGTTTTTACATGCTAAAAAATTCCCATTTAAAAACATCAGATGAAATGAATAAATGGTTTCTGCATGTATGAATTTCATGTGTCTATTATGCGCTGAGATGCGATGATGTCACTGCTTAACACAGAGAGTGATCAGCACAAATAAAGCGATTTATTAAAAATCACATACACATGTTTATAAAATCACACACGTTTATAAAATCACATACCATACCGCCTTTCTTTCCCCAGCCGCAGACTGAAGCTCATTTCATGCCGGAAATCCTTCAACTTCAGATGGGAAGCGCAGGCGGCTGATATGGAGGAATAACGGGACCGGACGCCGGGAATACTGGCGGTATGGAATGGCTGGGATTGCGTTGCAGTAAATGACGCGCTGGCGCAGCTGAATGACTCGCTCACGACGCGACGCTCGCAGCCGGCTGACGTGAGCGCGTACGTGCGAGCGTGTTGCTATCAGGCAGTGATTGTTTAGTTAGAGAAAGGTTGTTTAAAAGTTAGTAAACGAATACATCTCACAATCTGTTCAACACTGTTGAACATTTCCAGCGGCTAAAAAGCGTGCAGTGTATTGCAAGCATGATGTCACTGGTTTAGGTTAGTTAGTTGTCACTGGTTTAATAGTGTTTGCAATGTGACATACCGTGTTAAGTAAAACACAGAGGTATATCTTCAGCATATCTTTTTATAGGTACATGTTAGAGAGGTTAACAATCATTGCATTGGGACCGAATGCCTGCAAATGCATCATAAACGTTTAAAATGTCCTTTAATGACTTTTAGTCAATCATCCAATATGAAACGCAAGCCATTTTACAAAAGAGCAATAACTAAAACGGTAACAATATTAAATCATTGTATTGGTGAACAGAAATTGTCCAACACTTATTATATAGTTGACCTTTGTGGTTTATAACTGCTGTTTCAAAAACATGATATTGTCATTTTGGGTGGGAAGATAAAAAAGATTGCAGAACTGCATGAAATGTATTACTGATAATAACTGAAGAAAAGGCACTTGTGTTATCTGCAATAAATAAACTTTATAATTACCAGTCCCATCAAATACATTTTAACCATACTGAACTTTTTATAATAGTTATAATAGATTATTTTTATTGGAATGAAGTGAACAAGGAATAAAAAAGTTATTTATAGTTTTAATTATTTCATCATGAAAATATATGAACACCCAAACATTAGCAAGTATAAGACAAATACATGATAAGTAAGTAGTGAGTTAAGTAACAGTAAAGTAACTGTTTATTTGGCTTTAGTCTGGTTGTCGGGGGGAAGCGGTTTGCCCACGTGATGTCCGGTGCTGATGCCGTGGGTCAGAGAACCACATTTCTCCTTCACCTCCGCACGAAGCCTGAAGCCTCCTTGAAAAGTGAGGTCAAAGTTTTCAAGTGGAGTGAAGGACAGAAACTTCTCCTCGTGCAGACCACTCAGCCTCTGACGCCATGCGTCCAGCATGGAGGTCCTCACTGGTGGAGGACAATGTGCTGGACTCCAGAAGATCTGAGGGGCAAGAACCTTAAACCCGCAGAAGTGCAGAACTCCACTCTGTAGATCAAACACACATCTGTGTGAGGTGTTATTCATAAAAGTGTTTTTTTAAATAAAACAGTTCCGCTGAAAATGATTTGCCCTTCTGTCCCAGCAAATCTACATGCTGGTATTTGCTTTCTATGGAGCACAAAAGAGGATTTTGTCACAAAGCTCCTTTTCATACAGCAGCCATAGTGATTATAATCCAGCAAGTACAAAAACCTTTCAGTTCATACAACTGATGTGTTATATTTTATATCTTCTGAGGTCACAGAGGTCAGTTACACATAGAGAACTTTACAGTTAGGCATTTGGAAAATCCTTCTATTCAAAGAGACACACAAGAGAAAAAAGTGATTTCTGACCAGCTGTACTGTTTATCTTGCTTCATGAGGAATTTGAAGGCAGTCAGCTGATCTGATCACTCTCTGAAAGTCTCTGAAAGACTCTGAAAGTCTATTTAACACTGTTATGAACTCTGTGAATTATTATTTTAATGCTACATGGAGAAACTTTAAAAATTCAACCTTTGTGCTCCAGATTTATTCATTTACCTTTTTCTATTTGGCAGATGATTTAATGCAAAGTGACTTACACATGAGAGAGCATTTAACATTTGCCATAAGAACCAACAAGCCTAGTCTAGAAATCAGCAGATATTTAGAAGTATAGAGTACAACCACATGTATAGAATAGTTCTGATGCTGGAGACAGGATGCCAGGAGGAAATAAGACATTAAACATTAGGGGTTAGATGAAAGAACAGCACTGGTTTGGGATGATGAGATTGGAGTGGCTGTTCCTTTAAATGTTTCGGATCTCACCTGTAAAGGCCACAGCATGACATTGACGTCTCCATTCACACCGTCAGGCTGATACATGGACTCCATCCCCCCAGTGGTGAATGAAAGCATTGCCTTCTTATCCTGTGAATGAGGAATGAGAGCAAGAACCACCACATCAGAAAATCTGTCCTGGGATTTAACAATGTCAAGTGTACAAACACAATCATTACACCTTAAACATACTGTAAGCGGTTTCTGAGAAATTTTGTAAACCTTTTCTAAATGTCTGTTAAAATGTCTGTTGAAAATAAACATTGTTTTTACACATTGTCCTGACTGGAGAAAAAAACAAAAAAAGTGGATTGGACCAATCACCACAACAGCTGGTGTTCATTATTTTGGGGGCGGAGCAATGACGGGAGGAATGTGCTTATTTACTCTCAGAAATTGCTTACTGCACCTTTAAGCTCTTTGACTTCCTGTTTATTTAAAGATTCATACCTTTAAAATCCCATTGTCATACATATTCTGTAGAGTGTAAGCAAATCCATGAGTTAGGACGCGGTCTATCCAGCCCTTCATGATGGCGGGAACATTGAACCAGTACAGAGGGAACTGCAAATATTTTCCAAATGATGTTATTTTTCTGGGTGCAGGTGACACTGTGTGGTGGAACTGGAGGTTATATATATGTTACCTGAAAAATGACCAGCTCCGCCTGCTTCACCTTCTGCTGTTCTTCTGTGATGTCATCACTTAATCGTCCCTCCTTCCAGGCGGCACCCGCCTCCTCATTGTACCGGAAGTGCTCTGGGTTCTTCAGGTCACCTCGAATAGTTAAAGTAAAAAGTTCAATACCGGTCTAAAGTAGCAAATGACGCCCCAGTTTTAACAGCATTTTGGTGCTGATTTGTGAACGGAAGCAATATGGATAAAAGATGAGAAACTTTTTATTCCAAGGGTCCTCAGAAATAAACACTGTCTACTTCCTTGATTATTATATTATCAGACTATGATGCTGGTTTTTAGAATCATCTGTGTTCCTCAACCTGAGGGTCAGGGCCCACCAGAGGCCTCAACAACTTCTCCAAGATGACTTGAGAAATTCAAAATAAGTTAAAATGGGACAAAGAAGCACCCAAATCAGTCGAAATGCAATGACAGGACAGATCCTACGAGCCTGTCCTGTGCAAACCTCCACACACCTGCTCTTACAGACAATCTCCCATCATTAGTGTGTTCATGGGTTGGAGGAGGTGTGGCTTTGAGGAGCGCTTGTAGGGAGGCGGGATCTTATGCTTTCAAAGCTAGCTCGCTATTGCTAGCCTCTCTGAAATTACCTTTAAGCCAACCTGTAAAATGTTTTATATAGTAGAAATTGTGAGTGTATGTGGGGTGGGCTTCAAATATTGTTGTGGACAATGAGGAGGCCCAGAATTCAAAAGGGCTGAGAACCTCTGCAGTTGTAAGACAGTGGAAGAGTAAATTCTTACCCTTGATATCTTCTGCAGTAGCCGTGGCTTTGAAGTTCATAGCATAGAGATCTGACACAAGAACTTTATAACCCTGATCCGTCAGAGCCTCGACCGCTACATCTCGAACCGCCGCGTTGAAGGAGGCGGGACTCTGGTGGGCGTAAACAATCAGTGCTGATTTCTGTGCTGCACATATTCAAACACACATACACACACACACACACACATTTAAGACACACAGCTTGTGAAGAGCTGCACAACAGTAGAAAACAGCATCAACATCAACAAGCAGTTAAACCAAATAATAATTCATCCACAGCTAAACGGAAACATTTTCAGAACAATGGCTAACATTCTCTAAAAGTCCTCTAAAAACCTCTTGCTGTAATGTTAGTAGAACGTTTTTTAGAAGTTATATATCATGTATCAATGACATTATTGTTAAGCTGTTGGTGAAAATTTAAAAAACATTTCAAAATTTTTAAAACGTTTGAATAATGTTCTTATAGCTATAACATTAACACAACGTCTAAGAAACTGGACTTTTTAAAGTTCTTAGAACGGGAACATTTTTCCTAGAACATTTTTATTACCTAATGGAAACATTAGGGAAATGTTCTCACAATGTAAAACTGGATTCATATCGCCTTCTAATCTTCTGACCAGGCACATTTTTAGAGCCAAAATAGCAGGTTCATCTAAAATAACACAATGCCTGCTGTTGGAATGATGTATTACCTGTTTGTGCAGTATTTATACAGTATACAGTACCATAATATACAGTGTACAACAGAACAAAATGTGCTGAGTCACAATGGCATTTCATTTCCAGTGTGAATCACTTATCATTATATACTGTGTACTGTTTCACACACACGGTTTTAATATAGGCAGCATACAGAGTACAAGAAAGTCAGTTTTCTGGGGCACCTTCCAAAAGCTGTATGTTCTGCACAGTAGGCAGTAAACAGCAGTACTGTAATATTCCATTCTAAATATAGCTACAGTATATTAACCTTTGCAATCTGTAACTTTTGCCTCTCTGTCGCCATCTGTGTTTGAAACATAAACTTGCAGGCTACTCTACATACTTTATGTATGTTGAAGTCAAATGAAGGCAAACTGACATTTCCAGGGAAAATGGACTCAACAGCATGTTGTTTAAATCATTATTGTAAATTTACTGTTGTGATTATGGGTAAGATGAGGTAAAAATATTTTTGAGCACAAAAAAGTTACAGATTGCAGCTTTACGTGCAAGCAGATGATTTGACAAGGGTAAGTGTTGAGCTAGTGTTGAGTTTTTGCTGTGTCATCAGATATGTAGCAACTCAATGCCTGCAGATATGATGATGAAGTCAAACCAAACTTCACAATGAAGAAGAAATGTGATTTTGTTTGTGCAATGACATGACAGTTTGAATATCTCAGAAACAGTTTTCCTGGGATTATTACACTCAACAATCTCCAGAGTTTACAGAAAACATCCACTTCTGAGAGGGGGGAGAGGAGTCAGCGATTCAGCTTGGAAAAAAGGTGACAGCAGCTAATGGAGAATGTTCTCAAAACATTGGCTAACGTTTTCTCTAAATGTTCTCTCCACATTATCAAGAAACATTTTTGAAGTAACATTAGTAAAACATTTTAAACCTATATATCATTGTTACATCACCGTTACTGTCACATGACCTCAACACTATGTACATATTGTTTAATGAAAATGAAAGGTCAAGACGCTGGTCATCCAGATATTTATTACATACAAAAAATCTGCATAATGCACACAATATATACAGTATACTGCATACAGCAGAACTGGAGTTAGCAAGACAGAACAGCAAGCGTGATATTAAACGAGTCCCATGTTGTTGTAGGTTAGTTAGATTTGTGAAGAAAATATTGTTTTTAGATATAGCATTGTGTATTTCTATATTAAGATCTAAGATAATGGAGGAGTAAAACGGTTTAGGAAAACAATTCGTTTTAAAAATAATTTTATTTTGCAAAACAATGATTCAGACACATCTAAAGTAGCAGAACTGCATGGAAATTAAACAGTTTGTTTTACTGAGCTAAACAAAACTATAAAGTTCACACCAGCCAATCACTAACAGACATGATTAATCTCAATAAAAAACAATAAGCATATATTTCTCACCCATTTTCAGTGTTTGGATCCCTGCAGCAGAACAGAGAAGAGAATGAATGAGTTTCTTCCGTTTGTCCAATCAGCTGCTTTTATAAGCTGTTCTCGCGTGACAAGCACGTATGATTCGATCTCCTGGGTGTCAGGTGTTGTGTAACTCTACATGGAGCTGGGAAGAGAAAAGACACAAACAATAGCTAGACTAACGTGTCCGACTGATTAATTGTACAGATACAGTGTATTTTGTGTTACTGTGGATGTGTTTTTGCATATAAAAACACTCAGTGACCTGATTTGTTAGTTACATAATCAGTTGCCGTGCCCTTCCTGAGGAACCTGACAGAACGCACGAATGCACAGGAATGTTATCTTAGCGTTAGCTGGAATGTCTTTATTATCCATTATTCTCATCATTCTCAACGTTGGTGAATGTTCTCTTAAAGTTCTCTATAAGTTATCAAAAATGTTGTATATATATCAAAAACAGTAGTCCATGAAACATTATAAAAATGTTACAGAATTAAAAATGTTTGAATAACGATCTTATAACCAAGCAGCAATGTTTATGTAACATCTAAAAAGCTGGACGTTTGGAACGTTCCTAAAACTTTCAAAATAACATTTTTAATGTTTTTGTTACTTAATGTCAGGGAATCATTTTTACAACCTCAAGTTTTTAGCTGGAAAGGTTTATTATGAATTTAACACAAAACTGAAAGCAATGAACGGCTGCAGATGCATTAGGATTCATGCACTGAAAATTTAGTTGAAAATTGCTGCCCAAAAATGAATGTTTATGTAATTTTGTTTATATCTCTAATTTTGTTTAATCTGTTAGTATTGTGACGTAATGAAACATTGAAATTAGACCCCATGAATAGAGAAATAGGGGGTTTGTAAGGGGGCAGATGTAATGTGGAGTTGGTGCAGCTGTCGTGCTTGAGATCTGAAGATCAGGTGAAACAGGAAAGACTTGAGGTTCTGGTTTAGTTTCAGTAACACACTAATTGGATATCAGGAGCAAAAGAAACCGAAACCAGTTCCACGAAAAGACAACAATCTGTGTCACGTGGGCCAGAGTTATCACCAGCTAACAATATTACGTTGTAAGAACATTTCCTTAACGTTCCTATAAAGTAACAAAAATGGTAAGTTCTAGGAACATTCAAAATCTCCAGTTTTTCTGACATTGTATTAATGTTGTTGCTTGGTTAAAAGAATGTTATTCAAACTTTTATTTTGTAACATTTTTAAAACATTCCACTAACAACTTAAGAATAATGTTTTTGATAAATACAAATAATGTCAAAAATATATTCTATTAAGGGTAACGCAATAATGCTTTTTGATAACATGACAGAACTTTACAGAACGTTAGCCAACGTTCTCACCTGGGTAATGGTCTGTAAACGTTTATTGTCAGCAAAACACGGGTTTATTGTGTTATTAAAACATCAAACACAACCCTTGCATGTGCAAAAACTCTGTGGTCTCATGTGAAACGTTTGGTTGTGGTGTTGTGTGATCACATATGTAAAACGTGAAATTCATAAGGAGAAAAAGTAATACAAACATAAACAAGTTTTAATAATCACAACAAACAAGCTAGACTCTCAATGAATAGAATTAAAAGAGAATTATATGTGTTTATGCATGACTGTGGCAATGCGAACATTTAAGTGTTTACAACTTTGAATCAAGTTATTTATGCACACTGTCACATATACGTGAACACAGTATAGCTATCACAAGCTTCTGAAATAAACAAACATAACAGAGAATAAACTGTGCGTCTCATGCGTAAAAAAACTACAAAATCAATGACGACAGACTTACTTTTGCGTCCGTCTAGTCTCTGGATTTGCTCCGTGTGGGCGGGGCTGAGGCTGCTTTCTGAAAGCTAATTGGCTTTTGTGGGCGGGCGCTATCGCTCGCCCGACGCTGTCTGGATGCTGATTTGTTTAAAAAAGAGGATGTGTTTGCACCAGCCAATCACAGAACTGGAACAGAGTCCAGCAACAAATAAAGATCTTTACAGTGAATGTAAAACTCATAAAATAAAAAAACAACAGAAACAGAAAAAACATTATTAATATAATAGAAATAGAAAAATATTAATATAATGAAAACCAAATGTGAATTAGGAATAATATGATTTATGAATAACATTTATTATTTATGAGAAAATGTACTTTTAGTTTTTATGTCACAAATTGTTATGGTCTTTTTTTAAATAAGTGATTTATCATTTTTATTGAAGTTTGGGCTGAAAACTGATTTGAATTGTGGAGATGGACCTGTTTAATTTTTACTTTTTGACCTCATCTCTTAACATACAGTATATAAAACCATATCTTGGGTCATTTGTAACTTATCATTTGTTAAGAGTGTTTTTTTGGCCACCAGTGATTTCATTTGTGCACTGCATTTAAAAGATATTTTCAGAAAGCATCTGATTTGAATATAAATGTAAATGTAATGTAAATGGTGCAAAACCGGTTTTGCATTCTTCCTGGTTATCTCGGTTAAACTGCTCTTAACTAATTGTTTGATTGCAGAGTTTGGGTTAATTATGAACTGAACTTCTGTTATGTTGCTTTTATTACATCCTAATTCAACACAGATAAAAGTCTCTTTATTGTCCTGGTTTTATTTATTCTTTAAACATGTTTCTCAACTTTATTGACTCCAGTTGAATAGCTTATGTGTCACAACTTTTCATGTGTTTGATCAGGAGGAAAATCACAAAAGCTCATGTGTAGTTTCATCCCAACAAAAGCTTTGTCTGGGACACAGAAAAGGGTTTGAATGTTTTATGTACATCAAATACAGAGTGTAAATATAAGTATAAAGCTGAAACTGGAGTAGCTTAAGAGCAGTGGGTTACTGTCATAATGACATATTTAAAGCAAATTTAACTTACTGTAGCTTTGACAACCAAATATAAACAGGTGGGGTTGAATACTTTCAATATTTATTCTGCCACTACCTTTTCATTAAATGATCTTTCTGAATGACTGAATCAGTTATTTTTAATAGTTTTTTTAATGATGTGTTGGTATATTGTATATTGTAATGGTATACAGTAATGTGTGATTACATTTTAAACATTTAAACTGTAATGTAAAACATTTGTGATGTTGTGATATAAACATAATTAATTAAATTCAGCCAGCAGGTAGAAAACAATGTTAAATTTTCATATTGTCCTTTTCTACATGAGAGTCAATTTGAAAGCCAGTTTAAGTCAATTTATACTTCATTTATTCATTATCATTATGTAAATATCACCAACAGATTATATGCAACCATCGACAATGTGACACTATTAAAGGTTTATGTCTTGGGCATTTTTGTATAAATGAACATTTGGTCATTTTAAATATCAGTTAACAAATACATCAATATCAGAGGGCATTCTAAGAGCAACATCTGTGTTATTAAATGCAGCATAATATCAGAAAATACTAACATCACCCATGATCACATTATAAAAAGATGTAAATTGTATATTAGATACTGTTTACTTATCACACCAAACAATTAGGATAACAAAATATGGTGTATACAGATTACATAACATAAATCTGTGTTTTTTATTATATGTTATTGATATATCGTATGACCACACATTATAAAGACTGTGTGCTCTCATATAACATTTTCTTTACCTTCCTTAAAAAAACGAGACTTCAAGGTACTTTACAGAATCTCACAGCAGCACAACACATGCCCTGAAACAATATTCAGATAGGAATGAAACCGTTTCCATCACATTTGTCTGCTCGTTTATACATTTGGGGTTAATTGGGGGGTTTAAACATCAGCAAACGCATTAAAGATATGCCAAGCTTTATGAGGTTCATCACTCATCAAAAACACTGCAAACATTTGTTTAGCAAATGCAGATGCCACACCTAAAGCCAAGCCCTGCATTGATCGTTTTCCAGTAAAGAACTGACCGTCTGACCTGATCATGAGATACATGAAGATGATTTGCAGTGGGGTTGTCCCTAAAAAAAGCTATTAGTGACACTACTAGTAATGGTTACAGCTACACAAATAATTATTATAACTAGTACAACAGTACACATACATAAACACTGGAAAAGTAACTCTAAAGAAAAGTTGCTCTAATCAATGTAAGACATTTTTTAATTATTTACTATAATTAATAATAATTTTTGTTTTTATAATGCGTCTGTTTTCTCATTTATTTCTCATTCACTTCTCATTGATCTCATCTTGGTTTTCAATATTTCATTTGATTATATCTTACATAATTTTTTAATCACCCACATTTCATGATAGTCTGTTTAATCTTAAAACCATCAGATGTTTGCATCTGTCTGCTCTTAACAAGGTGCGATTGGTTTTTGTAAATCTTTCCAAATTTTGACCTGGTCTCTTAAGCTTCGTGTGGTGGTGGCGATGAGTTTGGAGTATCGGCAGCGGTTATATTTTACGGGGAACACATTAAATAATCCTCCAGATGGTGGAACAGTTAGAGAAATTCCTAAATGCCTCATGCACATTCCTAAATAAACATCCTCTATGTAAACAGCTTTGACATGTTTAGCTGCTTCAACAAGCTTCTCTGGCAGGTCTAAAGAAAACACGTATCCCAAGCCGAGAGCGTAAGGGGGATAAAGAACCGGGGAGAAAACACTTTTTGGAAGGTACCATTTAGACCGGGGGTCCCTCACTACCACACCGCCCCTGGTTACAAGTCCAGTCATATAGTCGTGCTTTGGTGCAGACAGAAGCATGCTCACTAAGTTTCTCACATTGAGGAATATGTCAGAGTCCACTTTCATTGCATATGAGGCATTCTCACAGTATACATTCAACCATTCCAGCATCACCATCGTCTTAATGGTTAGATTGTGGTAGCTGTCGATGAAATCACTTTGCAGGATATCGTGATATGTCCTGCTTTCCTCCAGCAAATGTCCTTGAATCTTCTCGTTTTCCTGGGGAGCTGAGGAACCCAGCAGAAAGAGCACGCTCACGACCCTGTCCTCCACCAACCTCTCCGTACCCCACGTTGCACGAATGGCGTCTCGTCTTGCCGCGTTGCTGGAAGCCACTGGCACCATCAAAACCACAAACGTGCTTTCCCTCTGGCACTTCTCTGGCTCATTTATAACAAAATTATACTTGTGTGGGTAAGACACGTAATATTGCTCTGGAAACGTCCAGGGTTCTGGAGAACTTCCTGATACCGGTAGGATGTTGGCAGAAGTTATTATCTCAGAAATGAATCCAACTGTTGATGCCCAGGTTTCTAATACTACAGAAGGATCAATGTAGTAAAACAGCAACAGGGCAAGTAAAACAATGGAGAAGACGTATGAACGCAGAGATCTGCACTGAAATCCAAATTCAAGTCTTCTCACATGTCTATATGAAGGTGCAACCAAACAGATAAATGCACTTTCTGTTATGATTGTTACACACAGTGTAAACCAACTAGCATCACACATCAGTTACATAAATAACAATAGCATGTAACATTTACATTTCTCATATTGTTGCCTCCCTATGATAAATCAAGAAATTAGTTTTCCACACTTGAGATAAGAAGTCTCTTTGAATAAAAGTGCCTAAATGTCACACATTTCACACCAGACAGTGAAAATCTCTTCAAGATTTGTCACTCACATCCTCATACTGCTTTACAGATGTAACTTTACTTAACTTTACAGTTTATTTGCCCTGTATGCATTATGATTGTACATGTCCAGCATTTAAAATCAAAACAGAAGTGACCAAATTAAAGCAATCAAGGTTATGATGATGGATTTGGTTATTTACCTGCGTTCTTCATTCCCTCCGATGTTTTGCATCATCTTTCTGCTCTCGCTAGAGTTTCAGAACATAAAGCATCACCCCAGTTTCCCACATGGCTTACGACAAATCTCGTTCACGTTCACCAGGAGCACAAAGTGAGACAAATCTTTCCTTTTTTTGAGTAACCTGTTCCACCACTCTACCAAACCACAAACTAGTGAAAGCCAATATCCACCATTCTAATATAAACAAAAGAATGCAAATACTGTGAGCCATGTGCTTTAGCAATGACCCTGAAATTAATAAAATACGGCCGACTCAACAGGTGTGTCCTTCTGCTCGGTAACCGTAGTAAAATTTCCAGAGATTTAAATTGCTTGAGATGGTCAAACCCTGCAGAGGTATGTTGTGCTTTTCCATAAACATTTTCCATACAGACTATCAGGCAGTGTGGTTTTAATAATCTGCTTACAAGCTCCTGGTATGGCTGCACTGTGACATTGTGAAACACTAAATGAACATGGAGCTATTTGTAAATCAGTTTAAAAGCCATGAGTGGGTTCATGTTTTCAGTGTGTTTATCTTGAGTCATTTTTCTGCAGTGGGTCTTTCATGTGGCCACAGGTTCACAAGCTCTTCATCATCCTGTTCTTTACAAACCTACTGACACAATCAACATCATAAAAAAGACAAATGGAAGCTATGAAGGGAAGGCAGGGCTAAAGAAAATACATTAGTCAGAACAATGTTTACAAACGTTACATAAGCATAACAATGTATATTTATATATATATACACACACACACACATTAAAGAAGCACCTGACTGTATTTTAAATCCTTTTAATGGTGGTATACAAACAAAAACAAAAGCATTGTGATGTAAATATAAAAGGCAGGTAAGTTATTTACGATAATAATCATTTTTATCGGTCTAATAAAGCCAAAGATTAAAAAAATGCCCAGATTTCACTGAAATGCACAACATTGTCTTTATTATTTTGTCTTTATACATATATGTATGTATAATATTTTATAAATTTATAGAATATTATACATACATATA
>JAZGTK010005020.1:0-23210 GCA_036877625.1 Ambastaia sidthimunki
TGACTGGGTAAAAACGGTTAGCCGTTGTTAGTGTAACAATATTAGTTTTTAGTTCTAAAACTATCACCTAAGACCCTATAAGGGACTCTACAAAGCATTTCCAAGAAGGTCTTGAAGAGCCACAAATTTACCAGGTCCGAAGGGTTGAAGGAACCAGGTGCGTCCCGAGCGGCCGGGAAGGTTGGTGGTGGGCTGGGTGGGGTTGAGGGCTCGGATCGTCTTTACATCAGCTTTGCTGTCGCTTGCAGTCGGGATCTCCAGCACTGGTATGAGTGTGCACTGGTCCAACACACCATCTGATGTCATGACCTCAGTGAAGCCTTCTTCACAACCGCATATACCGGCCTGCAGGGGGAGCCATTGCATCAGTTACACAATATCTATCAGCCTTTGATACAGAATATCTTGACAAGGTAGGGTAATTTGTAGAAAAACAATTAAAAACAATCCTCTTGTAGTCTGAACATATACATTTTGTTTATAATTCAGATGCTCTGCCGAATAATGGCACCAGGTGAGTGGCAACAAATCTTTGAATCAGTTGTTTGGGGCACTATAAAACCAAAGTTAACTAGACAAATATGCTTCTAAATATCTTGTTTGCAGAGTTATGTCTGTGAATTAATTGATACTCGACAGCTGATTACAATGCCTATTTCAGATAGACCGTATGGAAATGGCACGTAAAAACAAACTGTGATTGGTTATTTAAAATGTTTGTCAGACGGCCCTTCCTGTCAAAGTGGGCGTTTCTTGTTCTGAATAAGCTTCCATGTGGACCATATTCTATGCTGATAGTCGAAAGTCTGGCTACGCTAGACTAAATAAAACAGGACAAGATCAATAATTCCAGCTCCTCAAAGTTAAAACAGCTTTCTGACTGCATTCTGTTTGCCTCTAAACAGCTGCTAATTGAATTCGATTTTGTCTCCTGCGACCATAGCTATTATCTTCCTCTTTACCAGTGTCACACAGCTCTTTTTTCACTTCACACAGCTCTAGTTAGATGCTAAAAATACGCTTGTTGCATCTAGCTGTCATGTCCGTGCTATTTTGGTGTAAATCCTAAAGATTCTCCACAGCTGTACAAATGCATGTTTGAGAACGTGGGTGTTGCCAAAGCAGAGATGAGATGAAGATAGATCACAACATTTGTTGCTTTACAGGGAAGACATGTGGGTCTGCATGAGTATTGCCCTTCTCTGGGCCTGTGTGTGTGTGTATGTGTGTGCGTGTAGAAACCCCAGAGATTCCCTATGTGTGTTTCCTCATGCCGTGCCTGTGGTCTGCGGGGGGTCTCATATTCCCACAGCAATCTTGGGAGGATAATCGGCTGCATGGCCGAACACAGCCCTCGTCAGCTCAACACACTCATGGGACAACCAGAAAGCACTGGGGCATTTGCATCTCCAAAGGTGGGAACATGAGAACAGAGTTGGATGTAGCAACAGAATCTGATATGTAGTCAGTTTAAACCCACAGTACAGGGATTCACACACAGTGGGAGGCTGGATTGTGATATGCTCATAATCTTGCAACAGGGAAACACTCAGAACCAATGATCACATTCCATGTACGATTCTTATGAAGCAATTTAATGTTAATCTTCTTATGATTTATCGTTTCTTTGTTTTCCACACCTTGTAAGTCGCTTTGGATAAAAGCGTCTGCTAAAGGCCTAAATGTAAATATAATGTTTACGCACCCCTGGCAAAATTTGCAAGATTGTTTTCAGAGTGATCGTAAAAATTGCATTGACATAACAGCTGATAAAATATTAACTATAAAAGAAAACGTCTAATATCAAAGGAAAACAAAATGTTTGCATTTAGAAAAAAAGTAATATGTTTTTTTTGTTAATGTATTTTAGTAAGGCTTTAAAGTTGTATGTAAAGGATAAAAACACTAAAAAACACCAACGACACAATAACAGAACTGCTGTCTATAATAATATATCTCTCTGAACTGATAGTGACTCATCTTCCCTCAGGTGTTTCTGTGGTCCTGCAGTGTTCTGGTGGTATATAGCGTGGCTGCTTCTAATATCCTCTGACATTGGTCACAGTCTGTGTGATAAAACCACTTCCCCGAGTCCATGCACAGAGATAACACTGTTATTTTTCTCAGCAAAAACAGACCACTAAAGTAATCACAAGTCAAACCTGAACTTAGTTATTTTTCCCTCTGAAGTTATTCCTTTTAAAAGCTTATACGAGTGGCTATCGGATCCACCTATAATAACCCATTAAAAGCCGTGTTTCCTGGTTCTCACATTTCAGAACTTTTCCATTATGCATCCCTGTACTTTTTCCACTTTTTTCACCTATCCTGAAGGAGAGTAGAGCAGCCATCCACAAATAACACACACACACACACAGACACACACACACAGACACACACACACAGACACACACACACTAACCTCAGTGCAGTATGAGCGAGGTTTGTCGCAGGCTGGGTCACATGATCTGTCCGACACAGGCTCGCTTGTCAATGGGCATCCACCTGCAAAATAAGAGGTCAAAGGTCAGCTTTTAATGTAGAGAAGACATGACATACAGAAATGCAAACACACGCGTGCATGCATACAGACACACACAAGCACATTTTCTGCCAATGTATCGTCCTGGAGGAAAAATCATCAAAGAGCATTTTGTTTTTTGTTTTCCTACAATCCACTTCTCTTTCTATCTCTCACTGGAAATGCAAAGCAGTGTAAGACATGCTTCACTTCACTTCCTCCCTACTGTCAAACTGAGCCTTGTTAGCATAGCTCAAATGCTAAACAACTGCACTAACAACACCAAGGTCGCGGGTTTGATTCCCTCAGCATGTACTGTACATAAAACGTATAGTTTTAACTATCTATAACTTATTTTTGTGTCAAATTATTATGTAAAATGTAATATCACAAGACGTTTTCGAATTACGCCCTCACATTAACCGATATGCATGAGTATGCACAGTATTTGTACAACAAAAACACAAAAGAAACCTCTAGGCACAATACAGTATTATTAATTCATCATCACATGACTGACTGTCTATATATGCACACATAGGTATCAGGATAGGTATCCTAAGCCCCATATGAATATATAGTGCTGAACTGAGACTAAATTATTGGGATGTCTGTGTCTACAATCTGAAGCCATGAGAACAAGCCTCTCTCTATCACTTTTCCTCTCCCTCACTTTCAATCTTCCTCTGTACTAACAGTGGCCTATGGGAATCCACTGGATCTATAAAAGTGCTGAAATGGGCAGCCAGTGGCCAATACAGTGGTTTTATTTTCACTAAGCTGGGATGAATCAATACATCCAATCAACAATGAGAGCAGTGAAATACAACTGCTTCCTAATGCTGGAATCACTCTTGACTGCGACTGCCGGTTGTGATGACAATTGTTCTAGTGACAGCAGACACTAGATGTGTCATTTGTAGCTGGTGTTTATCAATATCTGGTTATCGGGTTACTTGGGAAAACAGGTTGTCATTTTAAAGAATTGAAATTATTACGTTTTGCATTTCTTAAAAGATTATGACTTTATTTAGATTAATGTTTTATAATTTTTTTTTAATAAAAAATATCTTGTAAAATAATCTACTTCACACTACTGAAAACTAACCAGTTAACCATCAAACCAAGCAACCAAGCAACCAACTAACCAACTAACCAACCAACCAACCAACCAACTAACTTAGTCTGTTTTATGTATTATCTACTGATATTATCTACTGATTGCTACTGGTGTGTGAAAGACGTTCCTTTAAAACGGTCACAGTAAACTGTAGGCAACTGCAGAAACATGTTTACCAATTAGCAGCTTTTATGAATATTTATATTGCTGCACACCTTCATATAACTTATACATATGCATGAATGTAGAGCTGGTTGCTTTAGAGGGATTGGTTACAGTCTTAAAGCTTTTACTGAACTGATCTGCCAATCAGACCCATGTGTGCCATCTGGAATGAGGTCAGTTTGGACGGCTCGACTAATAAACATTTGAAAATTGTATGGAGGAAAAGAGCATTCCAAGCTGTCATTTGGCAGAAGTACAACACAGAGCAAATTAAATCTCAGGTTTATTTGTTTTCTTAGGGATGTTCTTGAGAGTATAAGGGACACAGCCACACCCACATTTCCATGCTTTCATCAAAAATATGCATATTAATACATACATGGGAGGACAGCTGGCGTAATGGTGAATGGGATTAGAATGTGGGTGTGACATTGTCATGGATTAAAAGCTTATTTCCATTAAGTACACACAGATGTATAAGAGGAGACAGGAAATGACAACACAAGCCATCAACTTTATCTCAAACCGTCTGTCATTAAACCCTCTCTGAGGTAGAGAGTATATTGACAATTCTGTTACAGTGCTGTTTTTTCTCTGAATATTGACAGGAGATGTCTGTGCTTCTAGATAAAAAAAAAAAACTTGTTTTTGTTTAGTATCAACTTCCTGACTGACATGAAAAACTAGCTGGTCTCCCAGCCTGGGCAAGTTGGTCAGCCAGCTTGTTTCCTAGTCCGACCAACCAACAAGAGACCAAAACCCAAACTACCTAAGCTGGTTTAAGCTGTTTTCGTTCAGCAGGGCTAATGCACCTGGGCTGCATCTAGTCCTTTACATTTTGCCTTTACATTTTTCAAAAACATGCATACAAAGTTAGGATTAACTTTAGAGGTTGGATTATTCTGGAGGTTCAGTGAGTTCAGAATGAGCACACACACAAATACACACACAAATACACACACCTGTGACGTTTAATCCATCTGAGCGCTGGCACCAGACTTGGCGAGATGAGCCTTTCCATGGACCAGTCATCCATGTATACTCATAGCACTGGCCCTCTTAAAACACATTAAAACATGGTTTAGTAAGTAACATTGCACTTTTCACTGGTCCTTAATTAATCTAGGTTTGTGTGGACCCACCTGTACATGGTCTGGCTTCCCATTCCTGTTCTGGACACTGGAGAAGATTCTCAGGTTCTTGAGCTAGAACAGCACGAGAACGCACCTGCACGGAACCGAAGCCCAGATCGTCCCCGCTGATACAGCTCAGCTGACAGGGGCTCCACACGGTCCAATCCGTCAGGTAACACTCACCTGGAGAAACCACAGATACTTGTGTTAGACTATTAATGGGTGACTCATTAACAGCTTTTAATTGTGGTGCAGTCTTAACTGTTTGATTAGTACTAGGACTAAACGCATTAAGCCTGACGTGAGCTACACAAGTTATATAGTTAAAGAAAATAGTGTTTCCAAAGTTTTCTTTACAGCTAACTTTTTGAGCTTAAGGTGCTTCAAGTTTTTATCAAGAATATTTGGAACACCCAAACTCAAATCCCATTTTTAAATTTTTTGTGTGTGGTCCCGGGGGTTTTCCACGAACTGGGTCAGGCTGTCCTATTGTAATTGCAGCACCAATTTGTGAATATTTCCCAGAGTATTAATTATTCATAAAGTTGTCCTTCGATAAAGCCATAATCCTACCACGATTATCAGAGCACGTGTGCACAGGAAATTCCAGGGGCAGATGCGATATCTCAGAGCACAGACTCCATTCTGGTGTGTGTGTTATTATACCACACGCTATAAATGGAGTGAATATACGAATGTAAAAGGAAACAGGGACAGAGGGAAGATACTGAGAAAGCAAGTTAACAACAGAAACAGAAAGTGTGGGCGTAAGCTTCAAGAATGATGGGGTCAAAGGTCAGGAGGATTGGGCTACTTTCTAGACTTGTATTAACCCTAACACAACACACACCTCGGACCACCACACACATGCTGGCATAATTATTGTCACTATTGCACAAACTTGTCACAACTCGCTTCCTCTGCCACACAGAACATGTCAAAATGTTGTCTTAATATCTGTCACTCAAACCCACTTTCTGAACTGAAATGCTTTCTAAAGATTTTTGTAAGCCTTTTGTTTCCTTCCATTTCCTGCAAAACTGCAGTACAATTATTCACAATGAAAAAGACGTCATGAGGCTTGAAATACAGCCTGTGTGAGGTAAGACAGGAAGTAGTTGCAAGAGGTACTACAGAAGGTTCTATGAGGTAGGACAGCAGCATATATGAGGTTGTTGAATTGCAGCTGTGTGATTTTTTTTTTGCCTCTTATGCCAAAGTAGGTCTAACTGATTTAAAAGCAACCATCCAGAAAGAGCAACAGAAGCTTATAAACTCTCTTTTTAATGCACTCCCAGAGGCTAGCATTGAGAAACTTGTTTGGATGTTTTGAGGCATGAGCTAGGCAATCTGAGGCAAACTTTGATTTGCAGCTTCAAGATGGAACTTACAGCATTTAATTTGGACACTTTTGGTTCATTGTGAAGTTGCAGAACCCAGGATTCACATCAGTGTGGAACAATTCCAGAGTAGCAGTAAATGTTACCTGGGCAGGGCACTGTGCAAGACTCCTGCAGGATGATCTGCTTATCTCCATCCACTGTCTGCTCCAGGTCACCACAGAGTTCCTCATCCACCATGCTGCCCTGGTCCTTCCCTGAACCATTGGACACGAAACAGGACACGTTCCTGAAGCGCAAGCCCTCTCCACACCGCGCTCCCTAAGCAAACAGTGAATTATCACATTAATATCACAGGTGTATGAAAAATACATCTGTTATGTTCCGTTCTGTTCCTACAGAAGATTCAGGATAGACTCCATGGAGATGTTGGTTTGCTGGTATCTTTCTCAGGCTTCTTAACTTGCTTAACAAGCGGACATCTCAACCTAACAATTTTAGGTTTCTGTAATGTTTCCATTAAGTAACAAAAATGTTATTTTGAAAGTTCTAGGAATGTTCAAAACATCCCATATTTTTATAAATTGTATTAACAATATTGCTGGGTTATTAGAACATTCAAACTTTTTAAATTTATGTAACATTTCTGATAGATGATATAACGTGAAAAACATTCTACTAATGTTACTGCTAAACCTTTTCGATAACTTTGAGAGAACTTTTTGTGAATGTTAGTGAATGTTCTCAGAATGTTCCCAATTAGCTGTGCCCCCTGGTAAACCAGCTTCATCAAAATTAGAGCAGAATAGGAATTCATACAAGTTCAACATAAGTTCTACATAAGAAACAACTACTTTAGAACTTTACACCTGAAAAGGTCAAAAGTTCTCATAGTGACACAAAACAGGTCATAAATTCCAGATTCTACAAGAAACCCAGCATTGTTTCTCATTCCGGTCTCTGCTCCATGCTCCATACTGTCAGCTCCCTACATTATTTTTTCATACCTGCTGAAAGTGTCTTAAAACATAAGGCACAAGTAAGAAGCGATGCGCCATAAGGCTGCTGAGGGCTGTCAGAAGACACAGATATAGAGACAGGCAGCAGAGAACAAAGAGCAGAATCAATTCTCTCACAGTCTGCACAGTGACGGGGGTGTAGGGGGTGGGGTGGCAGGGAGAGGAGAGAGAGGACGTGTCGTCTGTCTGTGGTCTTTAATTAAACCCCCCGTTGGGTCCCAGAAAGGCAGACAGACATCAGAAAGATGACAGCAGAAATGCTCTGAAAAGGGCAAACCTAGAGTGTGTTGGGGGGATATTCTAAATATACCTAAACATTCCTGAAGATGACATGAACTGCTGCAGGGAAAGACGCCTCAGGTAAGAGTAAAAATGTTCTCATAGGTTTGCCGTATAGCAAATCAGGTGATTGTTACAAAGATGAGATCTTCAGTTTGTTGTTCCATGTCAATAAAGAAAACCTTAGTAAACTCGCCTCAGATTTGCAGGGTGACCAAGCGCTGTATCTCCAGCTGAAGCAGGGTTTCACAGGACAGGGCTTCCACTGTTCCAGGTGTGAGGAACATGGCCGTCCATCTCCCTGAGAGGTCTGGATCACGGTTCTTCTCCTCCAGAGCTTCCCTGTGATGAAGATAGATTTACAGTCAGTTGGTAGATGCTATCAGTTTGTGTTACCATGAATTGTGTTTGAGCAATGATATATGACCAAATATAATTATTTCTCAGTTTCTTTATTAGAATTCTATGTTCTAATACAGAACTGTATGTTCAGACATTTTAATCATAAATGACAAATGTTACTTTTCAAATCCACAAACAACAAAAGCCCAGCGCCCTAGTTTTTCTGATGCCCTTATATTCAAACCTCCATCAGACTGACTCAAGGAATGAAATAAAGGCTTTTACTGTAAGTGAATCCTCTCGCGTTACATACCCACCATCTCAGGTAACTCAATCCGAAGAATGAAAAAAGACGTGTGACCTTATTTCTGTGCAGTAATATTCCTTCACTTCTGTGAATAACTTAATCTGCCAGGCATTTTCCAAGCCTGCTTCCAAGCCCCGAAACCACTTTGAATATTCATCTCTCTCTCTTGATTTTCTTAATCGATTCTGGAGGGCTGCAGAGAGGGATGGAGAGAAATGGAGTGTGGAACCTTCCAGGCAGAAGACGTCCAGCTGTTTAAAACTGGCGCGCAGGGGACACTTGCAATAAAACTCTGTCAATTAGTCGGAAGGCCCAGTGGGAGATGCACAAGCAGAAGTCTGCCACACCCTTTTCTTACCAGAACTGTTATTTTGCATGGCGGGCGGTACAACAAAGAACTTAATAACAGAACCATTAAAAAATAAGAATGCGTGTAAGTGTAATTACTAGATGATCCTAGGAACCACTTAAAGGTATTTATGTGTCTTTTGCCCACCTTGAAAGTACAAAGCTGCCTAGTTTTAGTAAAAACTAAACTGTTAAACTTGAAATATTGACTATTGACCACATGACTCTAATGTAGCGTCCACTAACTCCAAACTCTAAATGGCTCTCTCTGCCTAAGAGCCTCTATACAGGCCCATAAGCATATATCTTCCACTAGTAAAGGTCACCAAACCCCTGTGTTGTGTTTATAATGGACATCAAATTAACCATCCGCAAAATAAAACACCCTCCACACTAGCTGGCGAACAGCCTACCCAACGCTAGCTTCTTTGAGGTTTGTTATATTATGAAAACAAGCTGGATGCACAGAACCTCAACAGGCCACAGATAGGCACTTCGTAATGTTCAGCATGATCACAGCCCGGTTCCCGGCTGACACTCTGCCCTGAAGCTAGTTGTACCAGATGCAATTCATCTTCACCGCAGCCCACCGTGATGGACTTTCCCTGTGGAGAACCTTCTGTGAAGCTCCTTGCTTTCCAACAACCACAAACCAAATCAACTCCCAGTGCCCTGCTTCCTCTTTTTATATGTTTGGTTCTGTTGGGAAAACTCTCCCACATAAGTGATTGTGAGGCTTTGTGTGAGTTTCTAGCTGTAGGGATTGCTCATATCTAGGTTCGTTCCATTTCTCTCTTCTTTTTCATCCCTTTCTGTCTATTTGCCATTTTTCTACTGGTGGCCGCAGTGCAAACAGTGTGAAACTGGTGAGACATGAGGCGGCCAATGCAAGCTGTTGTGTTTAGTTTGTGGTCTCGCGTCTGGTGTTTTTATCAGTTTAAACAGGCTATGAACTGGCCACTCACACATGGAGAGCCGTTTGACTGACATGTGAAGCGACCAATCACAGTTTGTTTGGTTTTTAAGGGCAGGGCTATCTAAGATAAATCATACCACAATAATAGACAGGAGAGAAAAAAAATGAGGCTGCATAACTGTATGGTAATACATTGTAAAATTTAAAGACACTACATAAAAAACTGTGCCTACAGTCAGCCAATCAGATTACTGCTTACGAGACCGAGAAAGTCTTTTTAGGTTTAATTAACAAATTGTGGGCGAGTCCACGGTTCATCTAAGGTGAGATTTGCCTTCAATGACAAAGTGAAACAAATTTGTGCCAGTTCCTGAACCCTTTAGCATTTTTGATGGTAAATGAGGATGGTTCTTTCTGCTTGGAGCTACAGATTACCTGCTGATTCTCTGTCTTTGTGAGAATCCTCTGTCCGGGGAGAGATTAAAGATGGTGCAATGAACTAAGCCAGTACAGGTTTCACATAGCAGCAGGGTTTGCTCTGCCAGTCACTGGCCATTGGTTCTCAAAGACCTTGTATATTGGAGTGGTCTCCAAAGCCCCGAGCACACAAACATAATGGGCCCCTAATCAATCGTCAAAGCAGATGGAATTACACTGAAAGACATCATTATCTCCATTCAAACACTGGTTTCGCACGATAACACGATTGTTCTCACACCATCAGTTTTTTTGTGGTTCCAGCCAATGATCTGGTAATTCAACAAGACAGCTAAGGGCTCACTGTAATTCTCTTAAAAATGCGATTTGAGGAACCAGTCATGCTAGCTGACATCAAAGACAACGTTTTGGACCGCAGGACCCAAAAGCCCTCCTGAGGCTTTTGAAATTGCCTGTCATACTAATTCTAACCAGGAGAGTTACTGCTGAGAGTGTGAATTAACCAAGCCAGACAAATTTAATCACAAAACGTTTAAAATTGTAGTATGTGCTGGCCCATATCCAACAACCAGAGTGCCGGAGTGTGTTGAGGTGTTAGTATACCTGCAAGACCGCAGGTGTGGGAGCACTCGGACCAGGATGACCATTCAGACAGCTGGCAGTTGACAGGGCACTCAACCACACAGGAAGCGTTCATCTGCCATTTCTTCTCGAGACCAAGCTACAATAACAGAGATCAGTTTAGTTAGGTGGGTATATGGGAGACCAGGGAGAGTGTAACAAGGTTCCAACACAGTTTTTTTTAATTGTGTGATGAGGGGGGACAGCATAACAATTAAATTTGCAAAATTGATTTCCACAATACATTTCTGCACAAAAAACATTCATGCTGGCTGTTGGAATGACACTCTTTACAGTAAGTACAGCAAGATTTTTTAAACTAATGTAATTTAAATATGATAAATATGGGAATGTCAAGCAATATTACCACACCTCCTCGCAAAACTTGAGGTCCACAGACTTGGCATCACTGCGAACACAGTCCAGCATACGTGTTTTGAATCCAACCCCACACACAGCTCTGTCACTTAGCTGACATGTGCTCCAGTCTGAGTGTGTAATATCACAAACATTAGTAGTATTACTATCCACAACATCCATCAGAACACTTATGTATTTCAAAGTGACCAATCATATGCCAGAGAAGTTTATTAGCCAGAACCAGCCAATAGAATAAGAGTGATTCCTTTGGAGCAAATTCCGTTTGTGCACTTTTTAAACACACTAGTTAATGCAAGTGCAAATAGTGTCTTGCGTATTTAAGATAATCCATATTTTTAAATTGTGTGTGAGAGAAAGTATATTTCAAATACAAATGATTGTTTTACTTACATTTCTATGTAAATTGTTAATTTTCCATTATCTGATTTAATACCTTTAGTAAATCAGGCACAAAACTAACACAATAAAATGTGTGCAAATAAACCTCTTTTACTGGACACAATTTATCTTAGCAATGAATTCCCCCACATGGATCCTCAATAGTCCTCAATAGTTACCTGTAATATTATAGGAGTAATGAAAGCAGTTGGTATTCAGAATACACGGTTCCCTCTCCGTAGTTGAAGGACATTGTTTTTCTTCTCCAGGCTGACGTATTGGGCTGGCGGTTCTCTGTCTTGTGCCGTTTGCATTACATGGCTTTGAAAAAAGCAGACATGAACAAATGAACAACAAAAACAATCCAAAAGAAAGAATGTCTTCAAATGTTCAGCATATGCGCAGCGGATAAATTTTGCCTTTGAATTTTCCTTGTTATTTTAGAAGTTGGAAGGGACATATATTCTTCTCTGATGTACAAGTCTTCCCGCATTTTCACGGCACGGATACTCTGAGTATCCATGGCAATTAGCTTCCCTTGCAGTTTGGTGGCAACATGCCTGGAAATCACACTGAGAGACTCCCCCCTCTTCACCACCCCTGAGAGAATCCTCAATAGCGCTTATACGCACTTATGCGACTTAACCGCTACAAGCAACAAACCCCCACCACAATCTAAACCCATTTTCCTCACTGCTTTTTTCTTCTGTATTTACTGACTGCTGTTTCACTCCTGACCAATAATGGTATAGCGTGTTTGACTGGTGTTAGTCAAGCTACCAGAGCCCAGCTGCTCTGAAAAACATGCTGTGTCTCAAATCATCCTCAACAGGAAATGGAAAAATAAGTGCAAGAGGTCTCACCACCCGCTGGCCAATCAGCATACGTTTATGTTTCAGACAAAGGTTGGGCGTTAAGGGTGTGTGTGCACTGAAAAATGTTAAGCTCAGCCTCATCATTTGCACCACACTGTGTAAAAAAAAATAGGCTAGGGCCAAATTATCCATCACACTGGGGTTGGGGGAAAATAGGGCTGCGTTTCCAGACAATGTGTTTTCTCACCAGTAGGCATTGACTCCAAGGGCCCCAATCAGTAAGAACACAGTCCTCCGGACAGGGCAGCTTGCTCTCTCTGGCCCCAAGAGGCATTTCTTCTGGATCACAGAGATAGTCCTCTACAGGGTCTGAAGGCCCATCCACCGTGTTTTGCATGCATCTTTATAAAATCAAACAAAAAAACAAACATTACGTTATGGAACTTGAACTTACATGAACTTTCCACAGAGCAGAACAACTGCTGTTAATAATACTGATATTCATTACAAATAATAATGCTGTTGTTTTGTTTGAGTTAGTCGTACCTCACTTTCCTGGTCTGTACACCTTCCCCGCAGTTCTCCTTCAGATCAACGTTGCTGACCTTCCAGACACTCCAGGGCTCGGCCACCCAAACATACTGACTGCAGTCACTCAGACATGGAACCACTTCATACACCTGAAGTGAGTTCAGCAGGAACAGAGCAACCATTTTTTTTTGACGTTTTTACTTTTTGCTCAATAATCATTTTATTTCAAGAGCTTATCTTATTTTTTTGCTCTGGTGCAAAGAAAACAACTTTAAGATCAAACCAATGGCTTTGTCAGTAGACCAAAAAAAATAGCAGAAAATAGTAACACCCACTTATTAGTCCTCAAGCTAATCATTTAGGACTATTGTGTGAACATTACATCACCTACTAAATATTCATGAGCCATGCTAATGAGGCTTATAATGTACTTTATAATGCACACTATCAGATCATTCCTGCAGCTCTGGGTTTCAGCAAATCGAAAGCATAATATTATCAAGATTTTACATTAAACATTTATCAACATATTAATAAATAATCAAAAGCAACATATTATGAAAACAGTGTGCAACATTACCAATAATTAGTGGAATTATCCCTGTGTTAGTCATTTAATATTAATACAAAATTATAAGAATCAATTATAACAATAAGAATTATAGATATTAATAATCAACAATCAGTAAAATATTTACCTGAGCCTGTAGCAGGATTCCCACCATGATAAGTAAGAAGATCAAGTGACGAACACAGAGAATAGAAAAGTCAGATCAATCAAATAGCTTGGAAAATTCACTACGGTCTGCAGTCTTTAAAAATGTAATCCTGTGATGTAGAATACAATATCTCATGATAGTAACATATTTGCAGCCCTCTTTCTCAGCATTAAAGAAACATATTATTCCGTTTGTTCCTTTGATTAAATATTTACAACAGCCTGCTAATTAATCATTAAAACAAGACGAGCACTTACCCAACAGCATTAAAAATCTATGAATGAAGTCAGAGCTTCTACATACCTGATTTACATGGTCCAGTTTGGGGCAGGGCCGTCCACCGTTGTAAGGTTTTTCCCGAAGCCACTTTGATCGGACTTTCACCCCACTTCCGCACGACTTGCTACAGCGAGACCAGTTTGACCATTCGCTGAGTTTGCAGTCAGACGGGCAGGGAATGATACAAGCTTCTTCAATGTAACCTGTGGACCAATCAGAAGACAGAAATGAATTCTGCCTTCTAGAAATGTAAAAAAGGATGAATACACAGTGTAATGATTGGTCTCAATTGTCATTTTATACATTCCCAGATGTGCGTATTTATAAGTATCAATTATATGACATAACAGTTGCATAACATAAATTGGTGACAGTTATTAACTGGCTGCTATGATACCTGCCTTCCACAGTTGGTGCCTTTAAATAATACATTGACTTGAAAATCCCTTTAAAAATTAATACACCAAACCCACCAAAAACAAAACAAAAAAACATCAAGATAAAAACAATCATGTTGTCTTCAAATATTTGTATCCACATCCACTCTTCAACCCAGTGCACAGAATTCCTATATTCCTAACTTCTCTTCCCTATAACTGGATTAAAAACACACTCAAATCGCCTCTGGCAGCACGTCAATTTGACAGCCTCACAAAACAGAAGCGTGCTTCAAATCGCCAAGAGTCGGGGATCTGATTGGAGGGAGGGATGTCTCGGAGGCAGCAGGTGGAGGAGGAAAGCTCTGCCTCCGTCAGCACATCATCACACCAGGGATGCAGAGCGTTTGAGCCTCTTACCGGCCTCAAGCCGAGCGCGTATAATCCACACCAGAAGATTGGGACTCATAAAGACACGGTTCCTTACGTCACAGAACTTCCACGTTACCCAAAACATTCCACCTGCTTTGATTCTGCGCTGTACTTTTTCGCAGCCTAATTTTGGGCTGACAGGAACTGACTAAATGTTCCTGTTTGAGCTCTGTTGGTGTAGGAGGTTATGAGAGATGCCTGAGCAGAATTAAACTATGAACACTGTTTTGGAGCACTTTATATTTTCCACATTGATTTTGTTTTGCTTTGACCATCTGTGGGTGTACAGCATACTTATTGAGACGAGCTCTTTACTGTCTTTAGTCAAAAATTGATTTTAGTAAACATCCATGCTTCAGAAATGCGTTGCTTATTAAATCCTCCAAAATCCCTAAAAAAACTTAAAAAGCACAGACAAGCATTTTCCCTTAGCATAGACATGTGTGCATAGACAAAAGTGTAAACTTTGTGACTCTGGCATTAACAACAGTTCTGTTTTGCTTCTTTGAGAAAAACACATTGTCATTGGCTAAACCAACTGCGTGAGTTGGGGGTGTGGCTCTGTTCTAACGACCAATGGCAGATGGAGGACTGTCACTGAAACCAGTTTAAAAAGTAATTATGGTGATTTCTTGACTTCTCCCACATCCATTGTAATCAGATGTCTCAGGCTTGTTCTGACTGTCAACCCACCGTGACTGTTGCAGCGTGATGTCTCCACGAGGCGGTTATCCTGGTCATAACACACCATCGCTTGATACCGGTAGCCCTGGCCACATTCACCTTGAACTTTCATGCCCAGAAGCGCCTCCACACGTCCACCCTCAGGCAGTATGCAGTCAGACCAGTTCCCCACGGGCTGGGCATTGTATTTGTTGCAGGGGCAGTACTGCGTCTCGCTCAAAGGATACACTTGTGTGTTCTTACACTGTTCTCTTTTTTTGCTTTTACCTTAGTGCACAAAATCACAAAAACATGCAGTAGTTTAAAGAGCAGAAGTATAGTATAGTACAGTATTGTATAGTATAGTACAGAATAGTACAGTATAGTACAGTACAGCACAGTATAGTATAGTATAGTATAGCATATTGTATAGTATATTGCAGTATGTTCAAAAATGTACATTCATGTATATGTATATTTGTTGTAAAAAAATAACCAGACAGTAAGAAATATCTTAGTTTTTAGCTGTTTTAACTTATTTTAATGCGTTTGTCTTGTTTTAAATAATTGTAAGTCATCTTGATGCCCCCTGGTTGAGAAAAACTGTTTTAAAGGGTAATTTGGTCTTAAGTGCACACAATGTATTTTTTAACCTTTAAAATCACTGACTGAGCTCCTCACAGACCTTACATTAAAGGTTAAGCCACATTTCTGGCTCAGGTTAAACTCAGTAACATGAAGATGTGCCTAAATGGCATCGATTAGACAAGATAGATGGATTATCTTGAATTTCTCAACCAACAAAATGCACATAATTTATAAATATCTATTTTAGTATTGTATTAGTAATATTGATGGCCCAAACATGGATGGATATGGGTCTGGAAATGTGTACAAATAAATGCATTGTCAAATAGGAAAAAGTCTGTTTGTGTATTGATTCAGACAAATGCCAGTTTGCATAAGAACATTATTATTAGACCTACTGATCAATATATAAAGGATCTGCACTAACCAACAAGAGTCCGTTTCCGGGTTCGGACACCCACACAATCAGCCACACAGGATGAGAATTTGGACCAGGCGGTTAGCTGGCAGTCATCCTGACACGGAAGCTGACATGACTGAGTGAGATGAGGCATAGGACCAGCAAACTTAAGACACGCGGCAACATCTGCAGGCCCACCATCCAACTTCTTACAAGAGACAGCTTAAAAAAGATCATAAACCAATAGACAATGAGAGAGAGAGAGAGAGAGAGGGAGAATACCATCTGTTAACAAATCTGCTAATAGTGATCAGACTCTCACCAGTAAAGCCACAGGTACTGGTTAAAGATAAACATCTTGTGATGGATTACTTGAAAGGGCAGTTTATTGCCTATTGACTTGAGCATAACGGATTCAGATATATATCACTGAATCAGTGTGAAAGCAGAAGTATTGGATTGCTTCTTCAGCCGTGTCTGTGTACTGCAGGATACTATTACAGGTAATGGAGGCTAATGTAGACTGAAAAGTGCAGGCGTATCTTGATATCCAAAGAAGCTCCTAATGTTTCTAATGTGAGTCTGGGAATACAATTTTGACTAATAAGCACTTCTTAAAATCTGTCCTGGATTCGTAGAGAGAGAATATCTCTTTTAATACCGTTTTACATTTTCAAACAATATTTACTACTTCCTATATAAATGTACTTTCACAACAGTCAACATTTTGCATAACCTCAAGTGAAATATTGCGATAAAAGCACCTGCATTAGAAATTTTGTGTGCTTGGACTGTGGCAGCGTCTGCAGGCGTGTAACTTAAGACTCTCATCTTTCATTTTCAATATGTTTTTCAATCACTCCATAGTAACGGCCTGCGTTTGAACCTTTGAAGTATTTACTGTTGGGATTCAGAGCTAAAGGTTTATCATTTGACCACTTCAGAAGGTTCTGTATCTCATATAATTTTTAACTGTAGGCATTTACACAGAGATTATTGTTGTTTGTCAGTAGCCAGCAGTAAAGCTTTGATGCCAATTCTCGGTCACAGATCAAATTACTACCAATCTCATGCTCTACCACATTGAAACATCCGTCCAGTTGCAATAGGAACCAAAGTACCTACAAAGTTTCTTTGACATGAATCATTGAAAAATGTAGCATGTTTATGGCAGGTTTAAGTCCATGATGAGGGTCTTTTATACCTCTAGCCTGTAGTCCTGGTCCACAGGTCTCCTGAGCTCCAGGACTGTCCTGCCGAATGCTCCAGGGCACCAACTGGCACCTTCTCCACTTGTGGGTTTTCCACCTATGAAACAGATGACCAAGTTTTTTAATAGTTACTAATAGTGACTAGTTGACTAACCCATGCTGGCAAAATGAGTCAGAATGTACACAAGCTAATTAAGAGCGATATGCAAAACAAGTGAAAATTGACAATTTTGGTGTAATTTGAGGCTTTCACAAAAATAATTAAGCCATCACTCGGCAATCCCAATGCTCCAAAGAGCAGTTAAACATCTAAAATTATCTTTATTTGTACATTTTCTAAGAGGAGAACCTTCCTAAATCTTTCTATTAAAAATTGCCTAATCTAACTGAATTAGATTGAGACATTATGTTTACCTGTAGCCTGGACAAACAGAGGAGGCATCACATTCCTTTTCCTGGAAGAGAACTTCCGGACAGTCCTGACCTCCATTGGCTGGAAGCTGCACAATGATCCGTTTCCTGGATTGCTTCTTTTTAATGCCACCACCTATATATACAAGAGAATATAGACAGAAAATGTCACAAACATTAAAAAAAAAACATTCCCACTTTTAAATCGAATCAGTACATCAGACTCAGCAGGACTCTGTTGTGTTTAACAAGGTTTGCAGCTGAATTTAGCCCTAATATCTTAATGCTTTCGGTTTAATGACTAGAATATTAGATGTTACTATTGCATTAGAAATAAAATGATAGTACTGAGGTCACAATGCTCAGCATTTCTTTATTAACTTGGTTAAACTTGGTTAAGTGGTTCATATTCTCCACCAGGCCTAAACATTGTGACAAACATGTGCATGTTGTTGTGGATTGCTTTATTTTTCATCAATAGCTCTCTGCCAATGTGCTGGCCCAGAGGAGAATTTTACATTTTCAAAGTTGCTCTTTCAAAGCTCAGAGTTAATGGTGTTCTCCGTGTGGTGTTAATGGTGTTGTGTTAATTCAGTATGAACTTGTTTCTAATCTTATTTCTAAAATGACTTAGGAGAAAGTGGATAGAATAGCCCAGATCATTTTGATCCAGATGAGAAATGCTCATACTGAAATCTGACTTAGATGTCTTCTGAAGCTCATTTGAGAAATTCAAGAGAAATTCTTATTTCTGTTTTTTCTGTCTCCTTGTGAGAAGGTTGCTGTGGTTAAGTCAAGAAGGTAGTTCACTTTCTAAAATCTGTTGGTCGAATCACATACATATAACATTTAAATGTAATCAGGGCCAACAGGAAGAGAAATCCAGTAAACAGGTGTAGAATAAAAACATGCACACTAGAGGACCTCACCAGCTCTTTGAAAGGCATTAAGCCAATATTTCATACAAAACACACTAGAGTGTGACATTCACAGTAAAAAATTATTTTAACAAGCAATTGCAATGCAGCACAAGTTTGCCTTACATAACAAATTGCTCGGATATTGGCTGCTTATTATAATATTTGCTCTGGTTCCTATAGATGGGGTTGCCAGGCAACAATGTCTCTTTATTGTGTCAGTAGAGCCATTGTGGGAACAAAGAATCAGTTTTAACACTTCTGATGGAAAGCTAAGGAGGCTGCATATAATTATTTATTTCATGCATTAAATAATTCAGCACAAAGAACTATAAACATTACACTGGATTATATTTTTCTGTTCTTTTGCAGGAAAAGGCTAAAGAAATGAACCAGAATATTAAATATGGCTATGAATGCTTTAAACACATGGTGATTAATGCAATTGTGTTAAACTGTTTTAAAAGCAGAACAGCACCTGTCTGGCAGGCTGAGGGGCAGGGGGTCCAATCACTGTATGGAGTGACGATACAGTCTCTCTTACAGGGCAGAAGACATGGTCTGACTGTGTCTGGACGCAGGCTCTCTGGACACCTACATATGACGCATTCAAACAGGAAGATGTTAAACAAAACATAAGTTTTAAGACACTGAAAAATGAAATAATATGAGGAACTATTTGATTCTGCACTTTTTCTAGGCGACTAACCAAACGCAAGCATCAGTTTGTGACAACATTAATCGTACAAAGCCAGATTTCCCAGATTCCATTGATGCACACAAGATACTTTTTGGAAAATTCTCAAAACATTCCGGGATAACATGGATCATCAGGTTTTGTACAAACTTGTAAAATACATGCCAGCTTGAGTGTATGATGTCATGAAACTCAAAAATCTGAAACTTGTTCATTATCAATTTCATAATTATCAATATAATAATAATTTTCCATTAAATACGATTCAGAATAAAATCACTTTTTTATATGCAGAGTACGCTGTATGTATATGCAAAAACCATCAAATAAACGTGCATTTTTGTCATCATATCCTTGAATATGTGACATTTCCTTCACCTTCCTGTTCACACCCCTACAGTACGTCATTCCCATTTTCCTGATTCTTTCCCAGAAAATCCCAGTCTTACAATGATCAGCATGCAGCTGGCGTGTGAAACTGCATGCGCATGTGTATGCGCAGATGAGCGGGTAAAGCTCAGCGCATGAATAACCCCTGGTAGAAAGAAATAGGGTCTCATTTCCATATCCAGCATGGGGTCCCTCAGCCAGACGCCCTGTTTTCACAGTCACTGACAGAATAATGCAGCTATTAAGCTGAAGAAATAAACACAATTTATTTTTCTGGTGGAGGCCTTGAGGGAAAGACCAGATCTTGATACTTATGATACAGAGAGAGCTGCAGTCTCAACCTGCAGTCTCAATCTATCAATAAAGATCAAGAGGGTAAGATGGGAGAAGAAGCAGTAAGAGACTGAGCTTTATAAACAGAATACATGATCTGTTCCAGCATCTGCTCCTACAAAGATGATAAAAAGATTCCAGGATATCTGCCTTGTTTGAGGACAATAAGAGTTCACACGGAGGCATTGTTAAGCTAGACAATGAACAAAGGTAATTAGAAAAATAAGGAATTAAAGTATGAGGATCTAATTATAACGTATGATCATGCTTTGCGATTAAGAAAAATTAATTCCAATTAGAAAGGTCTTTAGAAAAGCAACATTGTAAGAAAATATTGTTATAAAAAAAGGTCGAAAAAAGGAAAAAGTCTTTACACATCTTTTTGTCATACATTAAAGTCAGGTGATTTCATTACACAGAAACACATTTATAAAAACATACTTTTTTGGTGGCACTTGGCCCACGTTGACCCGCACACAGATGACTTTGCGTGTCTGCATTCCCACCGAGCAGAAGGCATCATTACTGGAGACCCCCACTCCGCTGCGGCTCAGCGTGCTGTTGGCTGAGGGTACAGAGGTGTCCTCTATGCACTGACCCCAGGGTCCCGTCTGCCAGTGGTACACAGTGCATGGATGGTCGTTGCAGCTGCGCAACTCCTGCAGGGCACTGCTATTGGGGCACTGAACTCCACCTGCAAGATAAAAGAGTAAGAGAGGTGAATTCTGGGTAATTTATAAAGCCAAACTTCAACCCCTGCATGAAGAGTTATAGTCTGCCCTGAAAGCTACATTTTCCAACTTCGCCTCATCGTAGAATCATACAGAACATCTATCAAACGAAATGAAAAATTCAAGACAACCCACATATGACAGTAATCAGTACTAATTGGCCTGACTCACTGTAATTCACTGACTGCAAGGCTGATGTTGTCTTATGAGTCATACTGCAGACACAACATATAATCTTTTGTCAGACTGTAGGTTGGAGAAATGACATTGATTAGCTTAGAAAAGTTTGGGTTATAACAACAAAATGATAATCTTCAACATGCCTCCACAAAAATACCTTCACGGTTCTATTATTGTATTATTGTTATTCCGAATCTGTCATTTTTCATTCTTCAAATATAAATGCACATGTACACAAAAGCTTTCTCTATAAGATCATTATATTTTCACCACTTTTGAGAAAAAGCAATGTGGTACGCTTTAAAAATCAGCTACAAAAGATTCTTTACAGTCATGTCATAAGAACTGTTTTTGGTTCCCAAAGAAGTCAAAGGTTATTAAAAGGCCCATTTCGTTTTTATATGTTATAGTCTAAAGAACCTTTTTCCATCACAAAGAACTTTTTATGAAACAGAAAGGTTCTGTGGATGTTAAAAGTTCTTTAAGCAACCATGCAGCCCAGAAGGTTCTTCTGTGGCATCGTGTAGCATTTGTGGCAAACGTTTACCAGTCAGTGGTTCCAATATAAAAACCAGCCACTTCAACCACACAACCTACAGCAACCAAGACTGCTAAGATAAAGGCTGTGATGCTACAGGAAGTCCAGTTTATTTCTCAGGCATCGCTCGGTTTTCATTAAAAAACACATTCATGCAAAACAACAAAATCCCTAAGGACAGGTTAGCTATTATCTCAAAGGTGCTCATTGACATCTGCACACCAATCAATGAGAAGCAGTGAATGAGAAAAAAAGCAGAGCTTGTTTTTAAAAAGCACCACAATAATGAATAATTGACTTCGCCTTTGTAGCAAAGCAGCACAACGTCCTTCAGTAACGCTTTCATATAAAGGTTATTGACTATTATCACACACTTCATTAGACAAGCAAAAGTCATTATGAAACTTGCTGTGAGCTACTAGGCACAGACACTATAAAATCCACAATAATAAAAATAAAAAAATCAGTTATAAAAGCTTCCAAAGTTTCTCATGGTGTTTCAGGGCATGGTGGACCAGTGCATTAATGGAGCTTCAAAAATCTGCATGAGAATCACATTGTTTCACATGGGGATTATCACTCCCTCTGGTTATTTATTGACCTGTGACTTAGATAAAGATTAATCCTTTGTACAATTACAAAAGTGAGTCCGGGCACAGACTGAGTAATTGCATGTTCTTGGCTCATCTCTGCACCACGGAGAGCTGCGGTTCGTGATAGAGGTGTAGCCATCCACAGCTAGTTTTGTATTAATCTTCTCTTGATGTAGCACCTGCGTAAAATCCCCAATAAACTGCTGGTTTGGGACCGTCAAGCTCTCCAGTCGGAAAGAAGAAAATGTATTTGTATGCACTGGATTGTGAATGGTGGGGAAAGTTGTCAAGGGGGCTGGGGCATGGAGTTAAAGGGATAGTTCACCCAAAAATGACAATTCTTCCATCATTTACTCACTCTCACATCATTCAAAACCTGTATGACTTTTTTGTGGCATCTTAAGAATAAAAATATGGTATTTCGAAGTACGTTGTACACCAACAATGGCACCCATTATTTTCATTGTATGACCAAAAATCCACTTCAATATTTTTTTAAATATTACCTTTTGTGTTCCCCAGAAGAAAAAAAAACATACAGGTTTGGAATAGTATGAGGGTGAGTACATTTTGGGTGAACTGTCGCTTTAAGTCTGAGGCAGACACAATGGGTAGGACCTCAGGACTGGATAGGCCTTTTTTTTTTAAATAAAACGCAACACAAAAACGTGTCCAAGGAGTTTTATGTGAGAAGTGAAAGGAAGAGGTGGACAGCTTTAGCTATCTCCTCTAACACATCACCTCTTACTGAGGCAGATGGCAAGTGAGGCTGTATCTGCTGAACTTCATGCCACTGTCAGCACACACCTGCTTTCTCAGACGCTTGTCATCAATTTGCTGCATCGTCTCCTGAATCATTTGAAAGTTAATAATCCGAGTACCGCAGCACGTAGCGCGATTCTCCACAGGGCACAACTCATCATCACGCATGTGTCCACACATTCATGCTGAAACTAAATATATAAGGCAGCTCCCCTCCACGCATGCATCAAACACACTGTGATTCTGAAAGCTCTGGCTGAGTCTTCCATCTACCAGTGCTAGCGTGACCACAAAAACAGTGAGGGAAAACAAGCTGTTAGCTCTCGGTCAGCAGT
>JAZGTK010005021.1:0-23209 GCA_036877625.1 Ambastaia sidthimunki
ACACTATGATCACTGAGGAAAAAACAACAGAACTCAGAAGGGTTGGCTAATCTACATAAATAAGTAACTTAACAAATAAATAAACATATTTTCCACACCTTCACATGACATGCTGTAGTTAAACTTGCCCTTGTTTTGCCATGGAAGGTTTATTTAAGGTTAAGAATATCATTCAATTTCTCTGCCTTGCTGTACACAGCTATAGTTGTCATTTAAAAAATGATATTCTTACTATGATATTTTAGTGTAGTCTCTTTGAGCCAACTGCCCTTTTGTTGATGTGCATCTAAAGAGAAACAAGAGCCAGTTTCTAAGCTTTGACTTTCTCCATGCCTGCCGCCATAGGCAACACAGCAGTGGGGATTAAACGAGCGCAGTAACCATGGCGACACATGCAGCAGGGAAAAACTAATAGGTCAGGTCCGGGATAAAAAACATCTTAATAGAAATACACTGTCCAAGTGGTTGGAGAGTGATCAATTGAAAATGGATAATGTAAAGGATTTATTGCTATTACTTTGCCTTTCACGGAAGGTAAATAAATCAAAGCAGAACTTTCTGCCAGAAACCTGTTTGCCCTTCGTAGGAAGTAATATAGCCTTTCTCGTTTTTGAAAATTTATAGACAGACTTCCGCCAGATAGTCTCGCAGTGAACATAAGCAAATGACCTTCCTCACCTGTCACAGTATCGGTCACGTGATGTTACACAGGTTTCATTGTGGATACCACGCAGTGAAATGATCTGAAACAGCTGCCCAACCTGTGATACGTTTTCTAAAAACATCGTAAGACAAGAGTATATCGCAAAAGTATATAAACGCAGTCCTGCTCTCTCAGTTCATACATTTACTACATTCGTGTAGGGAATCATACATCAATGCAGTTTAATTGTTAATAGACTTAGTAGACTTTCAATTCTAAAATTCAGCCTCATAATGTGACACGGTCATTTTAATAATTTCTGAATTTTTAAATTGTTTTACAAAAGAAAACTCTCGTCGCCCAGTTTCCATGGTTAACATAATATAATGTAATTTTTTATCTATTATTATTGTTATTATTTGGACTAAGTCTGACTAAAATGTATGTGTCGGGTCAGATTCAAGCAGAATAACATGTAACGTTCTAGATGTTTGTTTCAAAAAGGTCACAAACAAATGATACATTGTGAAATTATACATTTTAAAAAAATCACAGGAATAACAAAGTGTTCCCTTTTTCTAGCAGGAACAGATCACAAAGTAACTTCCCTATGTAGGAGAAGTTTTCATTGTAGTTTAATTGTATTCAGTAAAATACGTGTATGTAATATAATTGTGAAACTAAAGGGTTGAACAGACATGACAATGTGTAAGCTATCATAGCAATTATTGCTGATTATAGGGTCTGCATGAGGTGGTCATCATTTTGAGACTGTTTGCAGGTGACTTTACAGATATGTTTTATAGTAGTTGAAAGAAACATATTCAAGAAATCATTAAGAATCTAAAAATGAAGAATAGAAAGATTAAGAAAATTAAGAAAAAAAGGAAATTCTAATGTTGCTATTGAAATAAATTATTATTATTATCTACACTGCATTTGAGTGTGATGGAATGGGACTTTATGGAGTTAAGCTGTGGGAATATTACCGGCACTCATTCCTGAATTGAGTGCCATGACCCATTTCATTATTAATGTTTATATGTGGTGATAAAAATCATGTTATGTTGAGGACTGCATGTCATTCCCCTTGTAAGAAAAACAGCTCCATACAAAGTGTGTCCTACATACAGCAGAAAGAATACTGCTACATCCCTGTCTGTGTGCTCGTTCTCCTGCACGCACACAGAGTAAATCTGCTCACATTCCTTATATAATCAGCTTTCAGATGAGAACAGTGTTTATCCTCGCTTTGTATGCGCTTTATCCATGTAATTGTTTTTGAAACCTATAAATACTTTTAGTAGTAGAAATTCATTTTTATCACTGATCTGTGGTGTGATGGATACTTTTATATGTAATTGATTTAAATAGATAGAAAATTAAAACATTTATTATAAGATACAAAATTTAAAAATTTATTATAGGGAAAAAATAATATCACAATAGTGCATAATTGTTTAATCACTGAATAATATAAATGTATTTAGTTTTTGCCTAGTTTTAATTAAACTTTTCTTTATGTAAACCGCTAGTTCTCCATGACAGAAGCAGATAATTATACACTTAGTCAGAAGTGTATAATATTAAATAAGTCAGAATTGGTGGTTTTGAAATTGCTCAATGGGACGAGTAAATACCGGTGAGGTCTTGGAGGTGCAGCAGGTTGGAAACTTGATCTCTTGGTTAAATCATTAGCAAAGCAGAAACCATTATTGGCACTCTTCCTTTAGTTTCTTCCTTTTGTCTTTTTATTTGCCTTTTGATTTGTCCTCACCTGGTTAGTAAGAATGAACTGTGCATAGTCAAACAAGTTTGTACAGTAAAAACCTTTGTGCAGAAATATTTACAGTAAAAATTGTAAAGCTTTTGGATTGCTTTTGGATTCATAACAGATTTTTCAAACATTTTCTTTATTTTTAAAACTACTGATTATTTAAAAATCTGAACCAATGGGTCATAAATTGTGTTGGCTAAATCTTTGTTTTGACATAATTCTGTTAAGATTTTAAGTTCCCTAACATTGGTCAGATTTATTTGTGTTTCTTTTGCATATATTAATTTGTTGTATATCAGCACTTTTCATGGTATTGTATGTGTATTGGCTACAAGATGTGTAATGCAGGATAACGTAAAGGTGGTTACTGTCAGGTTCTGTACAAAGAGACTCAAATGCAAATGTCAAAAGCAGAAAAGCACAAAAGACTGGCAGCGTGCCAAGCCAATAGTAAATCTGGCTAAATCAGGGGTAACCACCAGAGCCCAGGCAACAATCAGAGTGGCAAGAAAAAACAAAAACACACATAATGAAAAAAACAGAAAAGTGAGATCAAACCTAAAACCTGACAATTATATGAAATCAAGAAACACTATCAACTCACACACACACACACACACACTTTCATGTCTAATAGTTATTAGGTGGAGAATTGCATTGTTTATTTATAATACTTTATTATATGTCTGTCCATGTTATCCTTATTACAGTGAATTTTTCCCAGAATTTTTTTAATTGGGACAGTTGTGTGTGACACAAAGTTTATTTCATCAAATCATATCAATATTTCAGATGGCATCATTAACATATGGATTATATGATGACTTGTTTAAAAGTAATATCGTTAATAATAATGAATTATTATATGCGCTGGCATTATTTTAACATTTTAAATGGTTATAAATCCAAATTTTAGACTGTTTATAATGACCCGGGCAACAAACTGAAATTAGATCGAGTTGGGTTTAACTGGGTTAAACTGCTTTGTATTACAGAGAAAACACAATGGAAGTAAGCTTTACGCTTCAAACACACCCGAGTGACTCATTTGTCTTTATGGAGTTCCCCCTCCCCCCGACAGGTGAACAGGGCGTCACCCTGAGGATCGTTGTCTCTATGGCAACAGCGTTATTGAGCGTACTTTACATCTTGCCACCACAGGCAACGAAATCTTAGCGGCTGGATTGTGTTAATGTCCCTTAAGGATATGTGTTTGCCTTTCACCATGGTTTCATGGCCCGGATGCCTTCCTGACACAGAGTCCCAGTTTCAGTCGTACCTCCATTGAGATCCCTGAGGTCCTGCAACTTTTGTTTTTTGATATGCACATGTCTGGTCTGTGCTCAGAAAGGGTAGTTTATTAAGGGTAGTTTACCTGAAAATTGAAATGCTGTTTTCATTTATTTACCCTTATGTCAACTTAAACCCACATGCTACGCTATACTTTTGCTTGCTGGTCAGTACATACTTGATTAAATTATACTTTAGAATCAAGTATACATTTGCATACAACTCTAAACTCATTTTGTGCCTGATAAAGGCAAACTGTTTTCCTCTCCCCCACTCCAGATCATTCAGATTCGGTTGTATTTGTCTGCCACCACCTATGGTAAACAGTGTAGTCTTTCTGAGGTTTGTGTGCTTACTGGTCTCTTTCAGAATGTGTATTCACACACTATTACCTCAATTGCAGAATAAAATGTAAATGTCAGTGATTTTCAACCCACTTAGTCGTGTTAAAACAATACATTTTAATAATAAGGGCAACACAATGGACAATTATGAGGCAAAACCTTTCAGAAGAAAATCTGCAAAATACATACAAATGAAATCTTTAAACTGTTGAATATCAGAAACAAATATCTATTTACAAATTAGTTGTACAAAAAGGTTTGTGACAACTACACTATAAACAAGTTGATGTATAGACTCCATTGAGACTGAAAGGAAAAGGGCAACATATTCAGTCTCAAGTTAAATTTTCATAAGCAAATACATGTAAAAGCTAAAGTCTTCCTCTCCGTGTCTATGTGTTTAATAGTATAGACACATAAGATGAACAAGCTTTGCAAAAAATAAAACCTTCCTTATATCTTTACATTGTTAGAAGACGTCAGAACCAGTTTTACATTTCGTGACCATTGTGTTATTAGTACAAACAACAACAGCTGAACTTTGTAGGTGAACAAAAAAGGCAAACTGAAACAACTTTAAAACATAAAAAATATTACAAAAAATGAGATTTAACACATAGCAAACACATTTAACACGTAGCAAACTCTCCCTGACAAGTACAAAACCCTAAAAACACAGCCCTTAACACACCCCAGCTTTTTAAACTGAAGAAAAGCAAATATTGACCCTTCATTTCGGAGTCCTCTTAGAAGTATCTCCAAGTATGAGATCTTCAAATCCTTCTTCTTTTTAGCTTCTGCAAGAAAACAATGTTTTACACATAGTCTTTCCTGTCATATCCACCACTGTTAGAACGTGGAGCGGAGTAGCCCATTCTTGGTGGCTTGTACTTCTTCTCCCGTGGGGGACAGGTGCAGCACAGCATCGCTCCCCCGATCAGCATCATAGCAGCTGCTGCAAAGCCTATGTAGATCGATGCCCCGAGCTCTCTTTGCTGAGCGGCGGTCAGCATTGGGTTGTAGAAGTCCCGAATGGTTTGGTTTGCCACCCAGGCAGCTGGAATGAGCTGCAAGATTCCAGCGAGAATGAAGAGGACGCCGGCAACAATCATCACTTTTGCCTTGGATCCTTCATCCTCGATGCAGTTGGTGCACTTGGCTCCCATGACGGAGATCAACACGCCCAGGACCGCCAAGATGATGGCGATGACGGACATGGCTCGGGAGGCCTGCAGGTCCTGCGACAGAGCCAGCATGGAGTCGTAGACCTTACACTGCATCTGTCCGGTGCTCTGAACAACACAGTTCATCCACAGACCTTCCCAGATGACCTGAGCCGTCACGATATTCGCGCCAACGAAGGCCGACACGCGCCACATGGGGAGAGCGCAAGCGACGATGCCAATGATCCAACCAATAATGCCCAGGGCGATCCCACCGATCTCCATTCCCATCGACATGATGGCTTTTGATGGACGGTCCTCTTACCTAACAAAGGAAACGCTAATCAGTCACAAATTTTGCAAAAATGAGATACAGTACTTTAAATGGAAGATTTTTTTGAGAAAAGTAATGAAATTTACCAAGTGCTGAGATCTGAGCTTTGATGCTGATACAGTTCTTTGTCGTGTTCCTCTCTTTCTTTGTGTAGCCTGTGACTCTACTGTGAAACCAAGCAGCATTTATATTCACAAGGAGGCAGGTGCAGACGGAGGAGGACCTTAGTGTGATGACGGTTGATGTGCTACAGGTTCCTGTGTGTCCCACCTGCCCTCTATGGCCACTGTGGTGAGAAGAACAATGCAGATGTATTAGCTTTCCCTTGAAATTCAATCCCTGCTAACATGATGCCTGTTGAAGTGGAGAAACAGGCTTGGCAGGGACAAAACACCTGGAGGCACAGTACGGTAATCAAGGGGTTGGAGAAGAGGGCTAATGTTTCATCTAAACCAGTAAATTGTGTACTTGCATTGTGGGAAAAAACACCGCTTGAGATGCTGCATTTGAAAGATGCAAAAATCCATTAATCGATTTTTATGGAAGATTAATGGAAGTTTTGATTTCAGAAATATCATGCCATGTCGTTTAGTGCTTATTTCAGCTGAAAAATAAAGAGATGACCTTTGTAACTCTTTGTTACCTTTGCTATTGTTCTTGTCAGAAAAGAAACACTCCTTCCTTTTTACCGTCTTTAGCACAACAAAAAAGGAACAAAAAACCTTTTTGTGATGCAAACAACAAACTCATAGCGTGTAAACGATCTTTAATTCCATTAGCATGCAGTGCAAACAAACACTCATCAGCATCACCTAAACACCAAAACATTGACCGATGACAGGAAATGGTCTTATATGAAGACTCACCCATGCTGTGACTGACAGCAGAAAAACAAAATGAGAGAGAACGAGAGAGGCTGCTACAATATAAGGGACGGTGAGTAAACTGATCTGAGTCTAAATTTAGTCTCTATCATATTACTAGGGATCTTTCTTAATGTATCTTATCTTTTTATCTATTTTTATATCATTTGTATCTATTTGTTATTTATAATATAGCCATTCATTTATATTGTTTATTTAAAGTGACAGTGTTTGTCTCTTTATGCTTTGTTATTGGTTTGGCATTGGTTTGTTATTGGTTTGGCATTGGTTTGTTATTGGTTTGTTATTTGTTTGGTATTGGTTTGGCATTGGTTGGCATTGGTTTGTTATTGGTTTGGCATTGGTTTGTTATTGGTTTGGCATTGGTTTGTTATTGGTTGCACTGTTTTATTTGTGTGCAGCTTGGCTGTAAATGCTTTCGCAATACAAAGTTTTTGTCATGCCAACAAGAAACTATAAAACTAAACTTCAGAAACAGAAGAGGAATACTGCATTTATATATTGTACTGTACTGTATTTCAGTGTAGATAAATACTTTTGGTGTTCATTTTTAACAGTACATATATTGTGTTATATATATAGGTATAATACCTATATATAGGTATTGACCTATAATTGATTTAAATGTTTTGCTTAAAAGTTCTTTTCTTTCTTTAGAATAAATACCAATTTATTTTGCTATCAAATTCAATTAAATGTATACATTTTTAATTGAGGCTGAAGTGTCAAAATAGTTATTAGAACAACTGTACATAACTGGTAAACACTTGCGTTTACATATACTGTATTAATATAACACACACTAAATTACACACCAGTGTTTTTGTGAGTTCTTTTGGTAAGGTTTTCATCTATGTCATATGTTGTCATTACATTAGAAATAATGATGCATGGTTACTTAGCTAATTGTTCAATTCAGCATTTGTTTAAATGGTTTTTTTTTTAGATTAAATATAGATTCAAGTTTAAAGATTATGAAATTACAGAGTTATGTGGAGCTGAACTCACTTTCCAGCAAAAACAATTAACACTGAAAAGCATATGTGTCTCTCTGCCAGTTTTGTTGTATTAGTCAATGCCAGGGGCTGTTTAGCTGTGGAAAATGTTATAATAACTAAGAATAAGAAAACCAATGAAACACAATTAAACATTTACAGAATGTTAAAAAGTTTAATATTCACAATTATTTTAGTTCAAGCAAAATAGAAAGATGTTAGTATGTTACAAATTTTAACTGCAGACATTTTTACATTTGTGTTTTAGACATTAGCAGATGACTTTATAATGTGATGAAAGTATATAAAAACAATATTTTACAGACGGTTTTAGTAAATATTAGTCTATCTAAATAAAAAAGAAGTCAAGACTATAAAAATATTATCTTAATCTTACTTTCACTGACCTTTGCTCTGTCCCCAGATTTTTAATTACCATTCCCAAAACACCTCACAAATTTGATTTAAACCTACAATCCAAAATCTAAAAGTAATTCAACACAACTTGGAGTGACAACAGAAACTGATAAAAACATGTAGAAACATTTCCACAGAGATATACTGACTGAATAGTCACTATTCATAAGTAAACTAAAACTTTTGAGTTCAGGAGAGGTTACGAAACACATCTTCACAGTTATCTTTCTGTGAAAGATTGTCAAATATCCTCTGAGCTTCTCAGACATAGTCTCTCTTGCTGTAAGTGCTTGGGGCCATTGAGTGGTGGGCTGTGTAGGCTATTCGACTTGGGGGTGGGTACCTCGATTTATCATTAGGTGGGCAACTGCAGCACAGGATGGAACCCCCGACCGTCAACAGAGCCGCCGCAGCCCATCCCAGGTACAGCGATGCCCCTATTTCCATCTTCTGAGATTCAGGTACAAGCGGGCTGTAGAATTCCCGGACAACAGTGTTGGCCGACCAGGACACAGGAATGAGTTGCAAGACGGCAGCAATTATAAAAGCGGCCCCAGAGCTGATCATCACGCGAGCTTTGGTGGCTTCATCTTCAATGCAGTTGGTGCACTTGGCTCCCACTACGGCCACGAGGAGCGCCAGAATCCCAACGATGACGGACACCACCACCAGCGCACGGGCCGCCTGCAGGTCGGCTGGAAGAGCCAGCATGGAGTCGTAGACTTTACACTGCATCTGACCTGTACTTTGCACCACACAGCTCATCCAGATTCCCTCCCAGTACACCTGAGCCGTGACGATATTGTTGCCGATGAACGCGCTGACCCTCCACATTGGCAGAGCGCAGCAAACAATGCTGAGAATCCAGCCAAGAACTGAAAGACTGACTCCCACTATTTCCAGTCCGAAGGCAGCCATGTCTCCACAGTTTCTCCTTTTAAACTCACTCTGTCCTCTCTTGTACTCCCTTTTTATGCTCTCTGAGGCGCAGCCTGTGTCTGCTGAGTCCTTGAGACTCTTCAACAATTACAAAATAACCGCTTGGGCAGTTTACACTCTGAATCTCTGTCTTCAAGGGCTGCTGGAATGTTCTGTCCTAGCAGAAACTTCCCCCCACAAAACTTATGTTCAGAGAAAAAGGGCTGACCTACCTGGGATCTGACATCAGATGATAAGGTGCAATCTTAGTATTGGTTAGCGTTGTCATAAAAAGGCAGCTGCTCTCTTTGTAACCCTTTCAACAGTGTTGCTTCCGTTATAAGGTTGTTTAAACCAAAGGTTGGGATTGTTTGCAGACGTTAATAGATAACCAGGCAGTTCTGTTAAAATGCTCTTTAATGGGCAATCATTGATGTGAACATCTTAGTGCAGCCCATTACGCATTTATACTAAAGACTGAATTACTCGAGCAAAAACTGCATCATCATTTACTTGTGTCAGTTGAATTGTTTTCTTCTGTGGCATTCAAAACCACAGAAGTTTATTTAGCAGAATTTCTAAGTTACTTCTACAGAGATAAGGATGTCAGCCCTGTCTATAAAGACTTTACATTACTGCATTACTTTTACCAGCATATCTAAGCCATCATATGTTTTTGAATCTGACATCTAAAGCCTCACTTTGTATGAAAGTCATATGGTGTTGTGGGCCTGTTTAAATCCAGCTATTATTTATGTGTTTCTGAATGCTTAATTAAAAGCTTTCTAAATGACATATTTTCAGGGGAGTGTAAAACTTAAGTGGATATTTTGCATCAGTATCTACTGTGAATGAAATCCAACACACACTACTGTTGTTGTTTACAAAGGAAACAGATATTAACACTGACCTACTTAAGTTCACCTACATATCAAAGCACTATATTCAAACAGACTCATTACTGAATTCAAAGTCCTGGCAGCAGTCATGGCCACCTTCAGCTGAAGGCTATAAAATATGACAGCAAAACATTTATGGGAATATTTGCCAAAATCCGTTTCCTGGTTACTGTGTTGTTAAAATAAACGATTTTTTTAACAACGCAAACCAAAAACAAATTATAAATTATATATGAAATTAAGTAACTGATATGTCTGTTTATACAAAATTTGTAAATTAGTAAATATTTAAGAGAAATTAATGTTACAGTTTTAAGAAATGCAAACATTTGCTTAAAGAGGCAAGAGAAAGCACAACTGTGGCAACATAATCCAAAGTCAACATGTCACAATTCAAGCTTTGTTCTTGTAGTTAAAGACGTGACTGATGTGAACACATATAAAAGCAGGAGAATTTTGCAATAAAAATTTATTCCACAGCCACAAGTTTTATCTTCACTCACTGCTTGTACGTGTTAATGTTACTTTTGCTGGAATAAAAGTTGATATACTCAGACTTTGTTCATGCAAACATTGCACTGATACCAAGTACTTCTCAATAACATAACTGTAGTAAAAATAACTTCAAGTTCCTGATTTATGACTCATCATCAAAGGTGACATTTAACATTTATACATGATGATGACTTATATATCACATGATTAAATGTTCGTGGTTTCTATTTTGTTTGTTAACAAAAGTAAGACCTTTCTGTATGTCATTTATCATTTTCACTACATTTCTACTTTCAGTAATACTACACAAAAATTTTAAGTTTCACATATGAGCCAATAAAAACAAACCATAATGCTACAATTGTACAATTATTATTTATTTTGTTTGCAATCAACTGTAAGCACTGTTTGACTTCTACATTACTCTTATCATTGTTTGCTATTTACTCTTTGTGCTACAAAATAAATTATTCCAATTTTCATTTCATTAATCTTCATTCATTAATCTTCTAGCTCTGATAGACTATTTATTCTGTATACTAGTTTTATCTATTTAGTGTATACTCATTATCTTTTGGCCTCTGATACAGGTTTTGTGTATTTGTTAAGCAACACTAGCTAATTATACTTACCTTGATAAGATTAACATAGGAAAGACAAAGACTGGGGAGAGGGGCCTGTTTAACTACACAACTGGAAAAAATGCAGCTGGGTTTACATTGTAAACGAACAGTGCAATGAATGCAAATGAAAGAGCCTGATAAGCCTTAGGGCCTGAACCTGAAAATATTTAAAAGCTTTGTAGTAAAACCCCAAACGCATATAACATTTTAAAGGTGCACAGTGGAAAGTGTCCTAGTCAAAAATTAACATAGTTCCATTACTGAGCAAGTACATAAAAAAGAAAAGTTGAAAGCTGTGCCTTACAACAAGTAACTTGTAGTTTTATGTTTTAACCACAGATGGCGATAGAGGCCAAAATTAATGTTTAGTTATGAGGATGTACATTTTACATCTCTTAGCTGTTCTAAATTCACTGTAAACCGGGCTGATTGTTTTAATTTGGTACTCAGCAGTAAACAATAATAATTTTGACAAATTGTTATGACAAATTGTTAGTAAACGATTAGTCGATTAACATCTGTTTTCTAGTACAGGCTACTGTAAACATAAAGGGGGAAATAGAAATTAATTGTTATTGCCCAGTTTATACAAGACAAACCGAAACTGCAATATATGACAGGTGTGTGTGACATCACTTCCCTCTCCATCAAATACTCATTCTATTTAAATGAGTTTCTGTGAGCCAGCACACAGGCGATGACTAATATGTTTCAGTGGGAAGATATTGTCTAAACCATGGGCGGGGCTTAGGGATGCCCCCACCTCACAACACACAGGAGATGTTTTAGGTGAGCACAATAACTTGGGTCATGTGTTTTGTGTGTTACATATTTTATAAAACTGGGTGTTTCCTATATAAAAGTTTAAGCCTATCTTAATTTTAAGCTTAATTTTAATTATCTGAACTTTAGCCTTGCTAAGTTTTGACACTTGTTGCTCAATGTGCAAAGAATAAGATCCAAGGAGGTACAGACTTTTGAGGACCAATACTGGTTTGCTCTTTATATAGTTAATGATCACAGCAAGGGTGTGTCTGTTTGTTAAAGAATGTTGCTGGAAGAGACATAAACTGGGATATAGTTTGTTTAGGTAATCCTTAGCTTAGCTTAACCTTTGATAAAAGTGGTTGAGAGAGGGAGAGAGAGAGAGAGAGAACGGAAACCCGAGAACATAAGCAAATCTAAATGTTAATGTGGGAAAAAAATACCATGCGACAATAAATTATAGAGCACAATGCGTATCCAGGCAGCAGCCTCACTAGTTTTTAAACTCTTCAAATGTAGCCAATAGGGGGCATACATTTACCATGGCAACTGGTAGCCAAATGTATAATCATATATCATGCCAATAAAATCATGTATTGTACAGATTGTGTTGCACACATTGATCGTTATCTTTAAAACTTGATAAGTGTTGAAAAAATAAAGCATTATATAGCCTGCTGTCAGAGATTATATTTAGTAAACAAAACACTGTAACATGAGCAGAATTCTTGTGTGCAGCTTTCATTACAAACCCTCAACAGCCTCTCATAAAATATGCTAATAATAATAAATGCTAAGTCATAGTTAAACAGATATCATATATGTGCAGCGTTTTCCAAAATCTATATTTTAAACAGGCAAGTTTGAGTTTGGGGCTTATTTTTTAAATATTTTATACTGAGCTAATGATGAGTTTCATGAGACTTTCATGGGAATTTGTACAACCAGATTCGTATGAAAACAAAGATTTGTTGGTTAAACATAACCACAAAGCTCCACCCCAAACTTAACTGTCAGTAGGGCATGATGGGATATTTCTGATGCAACATTTGGCACGGCTTCATGTAACTGACTTAATTAAGCATGTCAACACTATACTAAAGCATGTGGACATTATATTTAAAAGAAATAGATTCATAATCATTAACACTGATAAATGGAAACTCTAGGTTCTCAGACTGTTGCAAATAACAGCTCATTCACTTTTCTTTATATTTATGAGTCTTCACCTTATGAATGAGAATTAAACTTGTAGAAAATGGCTTTTCTTCATTTCTTTTCTTTAAATGTTTCTTTATTTTCTTTTCTCTGTTATGTCTACTAAATCAACCTTTTACTGTTTTCTGTTGTTGTCAGTTAAATAAAGCTGTTCAGTCTTGCCCAGAGTTCATTAAGCAGAAACTGGTTTAACTGGTTCAGATGAGGACAGGTGCATGTTGGCCTCCCCTCCCCTTTTCTCATGAACTGTTAATAACATGCTTGTGAAATCCTGGTAAAGTTGTCATGAAAATTGCTAACATGCTGAGTAAGACACGACGTAAACATCATGCAGTATCTGTTACATTTGTCATATCCAAAAGCAACAAAGATATTTTTTGGGAAGTCCTTGACCTGAATGGGGTGTCAGGAAATGAAGGGGAATGACTGTTCTTTTGTGTTTTATGAAACAAATTTGTTCTTGTTACATTGTGAACTAACTTGAGGGAGCCCAAATCACATACTTAAAAATATACTCAAGGTCATTATTGTGTTTCACTGGAACTTTTTTTGGTCTTTAAAATGTTTTGAACATTTATCATTTACTGTAGCGACCAGCGCTTATTATCCATATGATCTTTCAATATTTACAAAACTAGTTTTATGTTCTTGTTTTTAGGGAATATGCAATATGGTTACTTCCTGTCACAGGCATTTCCTGTCCTAACTGCTGAACAGGAACAAATACCTTTGGGCCACATTTCTCTTAGTAACACATTACACAAATGCTTGACCAGTTTATCAAAGACCCCCCCACACCCCCATGTGATTTGGTCACATAGATACTTTCAGGAGTAAATATTTAGTTTAAAGAAATAGTATATATGGTCTATAGGGTATATATCCATATATGGCATTGTGTCCTCAGCGGAAAAATGTCTAGTTAGTGACTCACATTCCAGCCTGTGTTCTAAAAAACCTAAAAAACTAGCAGAGCGATTCATCCGTTGAAGTCCCACCCCCATACCTTCTCGGGTCCTTTTAAAGCTTCGGCACACGCCCTTTGAGACATACACCTGTAAGCACTGCAAAGAGAGCAGCCTTGAGAGCCGGAGAACAGAAAAACAGAATAGCATCATGGTGTCTGCTGGGCTTCAGATGTTGGGCATCGCCCTGGCCATTATAGGATGGATCGGTGTCATTGTTGTCTGCGCTATTCCCATGTGGAGGGTCACGGCCTTCATCGGCAACAACATCGTGACGGCGCAGACCTCGTGGGAAGGAATCTGGATGAGCTGTGTTGTGCAGAGTACTGGACAGATGCAGTGTAAAGTCTACGATTCTATGCTGGCCCTCAGTTCAGATCTTCAGGCAGCCCGCGCTCTTACAATCATCTCCATCGTAATTGGAATCTTGGGCATCCTTCTGGCAATGGCCGGTGGCAAATGCACCAACTGTGTTGAAGACGAGAGCTCCAAGTCCAAAATTGGTATAACCGCAGGAGTGATTTTCATCGTAGCGGGAGTGCTGTGTCTGGTCCCGGTCTGCTGGACAGCCCACGTCATCATCCAGGAATTCTACAACCCCCTGGTCAATCAGGCACAGAAGAGGGAGTTGGGAGGAGCCCTTTACATTGGATGGGGGGCTGCCGCCCTGTTGATCATTGGAGGAGCTTTGCTGTGCTGCAACTGCCCACCCAAGGAAGAAAGAGGAAAATATACGGCCAAATATAACTCTGCTCCTCGGTCTGATGCTTCTGCACCCACCAGCAAGAACTTTGTGTAAAATCTGTGTAGAGCTTATGATGTTCACCAGGATGTATCGTTGAGGACTTGAAAAAGCAGCCATTGAAAAGCTAATGATACAAGTTTTCCAAAGATATACCCTATGTATTTACTGCTCAAAGAAAATAAGAGGACAATAGGGAACCACATTTAAAAAAGAACTCTTAGCAATTAAAAGAGGCTAATCTAGAAAGCCACTATGCTTGTTTTAATTTTGACGTGAAATGTAATGTTTGTGATATGTTCATGATAAATATGTGTTATTTTTTTATTTCATTAAAACTGTTTTTTTAATTTTCAAGTATTGGAACGGTGAGGATTTTGTACATATTCCTATTTTGTACAGCAAACTGCAAAAAAGTTTTCTGATATGATATGAACTGATATAAAAAATGAAAATAAAATATGTTGATATCCACACTTATGACTTAGGAGTGTCTTTTAATTGTATGAAAATCAGGTATCAAATTACAGCCCTCAGTTTTCCCGCTCTGACACATAAAAGATTTAGAAAGAGTGCTTTATGCAAAACATTCTCAAAGGGAGTTGCCTTACGTGGTATATCCAGAACAGGTTCTACAACTTGTAAATGCACAAACAAGATTTGTGGTTTGGCTTTCTCAGTGCCACAGCAAAATATCTAAACAGCTCGTTTATGTTATCTAAACTGAATCTACTAACATTTAGCCTGTGAGTTTATAAAAAAGAAAAAGCAACAAATGAAACACTGAAACATGCATATATGTCAGGAAAATACATACATTAGTTATATTAATATAAAGATATTTCACCACTATACATACCATGTTTTAATGGTTTAGTAAGTTTCTTTAATGATTTACTCATATGGCTTTTGTTTTCGGTGTTTTCAGTCAATAAACCCTTTCATTGTTTTTTAATTCATTAGACTGTTCACATGTGCCGTTCTTTCTGAGAACTGCCAGATGTATTTCTAGCTTTAGAAACTGTGTATGTCTTCATTCAAATCAAACAATGGATGAAGAAATAAGAGCCTCACAAAATATCAAATTTCTTGTTTTCTTTTTGTTTCTCTTTGCGCTAAAACTCCACCCAATGGCTGAAGGCTATAAAGCCAGACAATTACAACCTAACAGACTGTTCTTATGAAGTGACCCCTGTCCACAGGATCACCAGCAGCGATGGCATCTCAAGGCATCCAAATACTGGGCATTATGCTTGCCATGGTAGGCTGGCTGGGGACCGTCCTCACCTGCGGTCTGCCTATGTGGAGAGTCACGGCCTTTGTTGGCGCGAACATTGTCACAGCACAAATCATTTGGGAGGGTTTGTGGATGAGCTGTGTTGTTCAGAGCACCGGACAGATGCAATGTAAGGTATACGACTCCATGCTGGCTCTGTCGCAGGACCTGCAGGCATCTCGGGCCATGGTCGTCATCTCCATCATCGTGAGTGTCTTTGGCTTCCTGATGGCTATGATTGGTGGAAAGTGTACCAACTGCCTGGAAGATGAAGGAGCTAAAGCCAGAGCGTGCATCGTCTCTGGGGTAATTCTGATCATTGCTGGGGTTCTTATTCTAGTGCCTGTGTGCTGGTCTGCCCACACTCTTATCAGGGACTTCTACAACCCTTTATTAATTGCTGCCCAGCGTAGAGAGCTGGGAGCCTGTCTCTACATAGGCTGGGGATCTGCAGGTCTCTTGTTGCTGGGTGGTGGGCTTCTTTGCTGGAACTGCCCGTCCAATGAGAACAGGCCCTACATAGCAGCCAAATATGCCCCTGCCAGATCTATAATCCCAGCAATGGATTATGTGTGAACTGGAAAATGATAAAAATGTGAATGTATGTGTCAAGTACTGGAAAATGCAAAAGGACTCACTGCAAATGTGGTTAATTTAGACTTGTTTATATAAATGTTACCATGAACTTTGTGTCACTTGATAAATGCTATTAAAAAACTGAATGAGTGATGACAACATTTTCAAAGCTGCTCAATATATAATAAAAGCTTATTAGAAAAATTTGTATGTGTGTTTTTTAAATAAAATGTAGTGTGTTTGATCAAAACATCATATAATGTCAAGTACAGATATTAACCCTGAAAGCATTCGTTTTTCTATGCATTCTCTCTTTACATACGTTGTCTCTCAAGGGGTTACCACTTCTCTGTTGACCATTTCACAGCTGTAGTTTGAGGCCATTTCTTTTGTACTCAATACAAAGAATCGGTTGTTACCGTTGTCATAGAGAAACCTCTGCAGTCCAACCAATGTGCAAAATTAAACAACCAAAGGCATCAATTACAGACCCTCAGTACATTCCAAACAAACACAATATCTAAGCATTCTGCCCAACACAACTAGACTAGGAACAATAGGTGACAAATAGGTGTTTATTTATTTGACAAATTAAGTATAACTGTTTACTTATACATAGGCCACAATAAGCTATTTATTTGTTTTACAAGCTGCTATGAATTGTAAAGGTCTAATATATTCATAAAGGTTACATTTCACTATTGAGAGTGAAATATCTTATACTGTAAAAACGTTTTAAAACACTTTTAGTTAGACCAGTTATAAAACCTAAAAGCTACAAAAAGCTAAAATTGCATACATGATTGTGCACAAATACAAATATGATCCTTTTAGAAATGTTCTTTAAACAAACTCCTTTGCAGAGGAGTTTGATTTCGGTGGTGGGTATTTTGCGACGAAGGGTCGTTCCTCTTTCGGAGGACATTGGCAGCAGAGAATCGCGCCCCCGATGAGCAGAAGCCCCGCGGCGCCCCAGCCAGTGTAGAGAGACGCCCCGAGTTCCCGTCTCTGCGCATCTGGGAGGAGCGGGTTGTAGAAGTCTCGGATGATGGTATGCGCGGACCAGCAGACGGGTGTAAGACACAGCAGTCCACCAATTATGAAAAACACACCCGCAGATATGACAACTCTTGCCTTAGCGGTTTTGTTCTCGATGCAAGTGGTGCATTTCCCACCTACAACGGCCAGGAGGATCCCGAACAGAGATACCAGGATTGAGATGATCACTAGAGCGCGGGCAGCCTGGAGGTCCTGGGACAGTGCGAGCATTGAATCGTACACTTTGCATTGCATCTGTCCCGTGCTCTGTACGACACAGACCATCCACAGTCCTTCCCAGATGATCTGCGCCGTAACGATGTTGTTGCCGATAAAGGCACTAACCCTCCACATAGGAAGCATACACGTTATTATATCTCCTAGCCACCCAACAAAGGCGAGGGTAATTCCTAAAATCTGAAGCCCCAAAGATGCCATGACTTTTCACTTTCTCTCTTCTTTTTGCGACTTACAGTGGCGGTCAAGTTTATATTCAGCCCCCCTTCTCAGGGTGGGATTTTTAGTTTTATGAGACAGGAGTGTTGAGGGTAAATGACTCCCAGAGACAAAGTTGAGGCCAGCAAACGGGGTAACAAGGAGGGAGGTGGTCTGAAGTTTACTTGTCTTACATAAAGATGCAAAATTTATATTTTAATTAATAATTTTTAAATGTCTTTAAAATAAAGAAAATAAAGTCACTGAAATGTAATTTTCCTTTATGAAATTTTCACAAAGGGATTAAGCAAATATACAGATGTATACTGTATTTGTGTTGTCCACAGATGAACCGTTTCAATATTGTATTATGTATGTCGTCTGAATATTATTATTAGTGGTAGGATAGTAGTGAAGTACGACATTTATATGGAAAATTAACTGCAGATTTTTGTATCATTAAACCATGTATGAAAAGGTTATTTATCCACGTGTTTTATAGAGCTAGTTATCTTTTAGTCTTCTTTTTATCTTCTAGTTATTTAGTTTTATATCCTGGATGTATCTTTCTAGTAGGCACCCCTAACAATCAAACATAAATACATTTGAATCTACCTGGTTCATACCTGGCCAATATGTCTTAATGCGCTTGTTAATAATTCAAATGAGTTTAACCTCTGAAGGCAATTAGGAAGGAAAACCGGAAAATTCCCACCAGCTGCCACAAATCACATTAATGGCAAACCACACCTCTAAAAGTGACTTTAAATAATTGTATCTGCCAATACTGCAGTAAAGTCTGATTCTTTCCATAACAAAACAATGGCGTCTGCTGGGCTTCAGATTTTGGCTACCGCGCTTGCAGTCATCGGCTGGTTGGGGGCTATTATAATTTGCGCACTTCCCATGTGGAAAGTGACGGCGTTTATTGGAAACAACATAGTGACTGCGCAGATCTTCTGGGAAGGCCTGTGGATGAACTGCGTTCAGCAGAGCACGGGTCAGATGCAGTGCAAGGTTTATGACTCCATGCTGGCGCTTCCTCAAGATCTCCAGGCTGCTCGAGCTTTGGTTATCATCTCAATTCTCGTGGCCTTTTTGGGGATACTGCTGGCCGTTGCAGGAGGCAAGTGCACCAACTGCGTGGATGACAGGGACGCGAAGGCTAAAGTGGGCGTCGCAGCCGGTGTGTTCTTCCTGGTGGCCGGTGTTCTCTGCCTGATCCCGGTGTGCTGGTGCGCGCACGCTGTCATCAGAGACTTCTACAATCCCATTGTGAGTGAAGCCCAGAAACGGGAACTGGGAGCATCGCTGTTCATCGGATGGGGGGCCTCCGGTCTTCTGCTCATCGGGGGCGCGCTTCTCTGTTGCCAGTGCCCGAAAAGTGAAGGTCGTGGTTATTCTGTGAAGTATTCCGCTCCGAGGTCTGCTGCCAGCGGTGGCGCTTATGTGTGAGAATCGGACTTCTGAATTATAAAGCTTAATTCTCCTGTTTGTAAAGGGAAGAGATTGAATTGTTTGCCTACATGGTTTTATGACTTTTAAACGTGTAATAAATTACTTTTTAACTTAACTTTGTCTGAGTCTTGTCTAAAGCTATCCCAACTCTACTTCTGGTGGACCACATCAGAATATTTAGGTCAAACCATATATAATACAGCTTTAAATTCAGTTACCTCTTCACAACACTAGAAGTGTTATTTAGATTTTCTAAAGCTACAGAATATTGCAATGGACAAACCAAGGTATTGCTGCTGATCTTTGCTACAGGTCTCTATATTGTGCTACCTTTAGAATTATAAGGTTCTATCTGACATTTGTCAAAATTGAGTTACTGACATTCTTACTCTAACTTGCTGACACTAAAGGTTTTGTTTTTAATGCGTTTTAGGTGTTTAAAGTTTAGTTTTGGTATTTGTAATGCAAAAACTTAAAATTTCTCAAAACGCAGATAGAACCTTAATTTAAGGTAGTGATTGGTTGTTAAGTGTCATTACAAGATGTCAAACTGCTCCTTCCGGGCTGTTACAAGCAGCTTTTATGCAGTTTTGACGTGTAAAGGTGGTTAACTGTCCTTGTTAAACAGCTCTGTTTTGAACATTGTTAGTGTTACATTTCTATGTAGATGCTTCAAATAGTTTATCGTTTACCCATTTGAATGTGGCCCTGTTGTGGACGTGCGGGGTAGAAGAATCAAGTCAAACAGGAAACTGTATATGGGTCTCCTCCCCTTTGCTTTCTTTTTCCAAATAATACCTGAGGCACAACAAGGAAGAACATTCACTTCGCTTTCAAAACTGTGTAGTCTGACTTTCCTCCTGTTTATTGCAGACAAAAATGCACAATAGTTTTTGCTTTATGCACGATGAAGAGAAGACAACTCTTGGCTGTGTTTCTGGCTGTGTTGGGCCTGTGTGGTACTATTCTGGTCTGTGCCCTGCCGATGTGGAAAGTGACTGCCTTCGTGGGAGCCAATATTGTGACAGCTCAGGTTTTCTGGGAAGGCTTGTGGATGAATTGTGTGTTGCAGAGCACTGGGCACATGCAGTGCAAAGCATATGACTCCATCCTGGCTTTAACCCGAGATCTCCAGGCAGCTCGAGCTTTGATCTGTGTCTCTATTGCTGTAAGCGTGCTTGCCGTTGGACTGACAGTTGTTGGGGCCGAGTGCACCAACTTCTACAGAGATGAGCGGTTTACAAAAGCCAAAATTGGAATAACAGCCGGTTCGGCCTATATAGTTGCAGGTGTGTCGTGTCTGATTGCTGTTAGCTGGTCGGCGTATGTGATCATTGTGGGGTTTTTTAATCCTCAAGCGACGGAGGAGAGAAGAGGAGAACTGGGAGCATCAATCTATGTAGGATGGGTGTCTGGTGTTCTGCTAATTGTAGGTGGTGGATTGCTCATCAGCACCTACTCGAATCGATGCTGATACTGTACTGTACTGTACTGTACATCTGTGGGTTAAAGCTAAGATTTAGAGTGATGCTGTGCATTATTCTGATGAGACTTGTTGGATTGTGTATGTAAAATGGGAGGGTCGTCCTTTCTGGATGGAGATGAAAGATCTCATTGGCTTTATTCCATGTACTGTATTCAGAGTCACAGACATCTTAAAGACTGTTTTATATTTGTACAGAATACACATACAACATCAGATATTTAAACCTTTTTCATATATATTAGTGCTATATGTAAAAGTCATATGTAATGCAACAAATCATTTCAATATTACAAAGAATGTCTATACAACATATTGTTTTAATGTGAAATTGTAGCAAATAGTTTTATTATTTCTATTGCATTAACTGTAGAAGTGCAATACAATTTTTATGAAGCAATCTAAAACTACAACAAAGGTTAAAACTTTATGAAATAAAAATACAGTATGCAAGACCATGATTTGTGCAGAGCTAAATAAAGTTGACATTTTTTTCATTTGAGTTGAGTTGAATGACATTGTGTTCAGATGCCTCATGCATTGTTTCACAACACCAAGGTTACACTACTGGATTTCCCAGCAACATTCTGTGTGGACAATATTTATGCCTGTCTACTGTTTGCTGTTTGGCCAGCAGCTACTGTGAATAAAATGTAGTTCACATTGACCCAACAAATACCAACAAGTTTCTTGCATTTCTATATTTCATTTTAATTTAGGCAAATTATTTTGATTATCATGCCAACATATTCTATTAGACCCATTACACAAAATATTGATCTTTGAGAATAGCATCATATGACCCCTTTAAAGCATCAGTTTGTATACTAAGTAAGGTCAACTAATTAAATTGTATGGTAAATCATTTTACTGCCCTAAGAACACTTAAATAATAATAATAATAATTAAAAAAATAGGTGCAGGTAATTAAAAAAATACCTTATAGGTGTAGGTTGGAAATTTTATTTAATTTTTTTAAAGTTTTTTGTTTCCATCACACAGGCTTGACCAGATGTCAGAGGGGAGAAAATATTTTTAAAGAAAATATATTTAGTTTCCAGTAATGGTCCAGTTAAATGAAACTGGTTTAACAGCTTTGGTCTGAACATTTATTATGACCGGTAGTAGGAGGAAACAAGTCTAGCTGGAAACTTCTTAAAACTGGTTTTCCCTACTCAAACCCTGCCCTACTTTTTTTTAACAGTCTAACCTATAAGTAAAGGTTACACAGCTAAACAAGGACACTGCAAACAGTCACTTGGTAACACGACACGTTTTTCTTCCTGCAGTTGCTGTTTTAAAACGACAGGATATTAAAAGACATGGTGTCTGCAGGACGTCAGATCTTTGGCATCTGTCTGGCCATTTTCGGCTTTTTGGGAAGCATCGTCATCTGTGGCTTGCCCAACTGGAAGGTGACGGCTTTCATCGGAGCCAACATTGTGACTTCCCAGATCATTTGGGAAGGTCTGTGGATGAACTGTGTGGTTCAAAGCACAGGACAGATGCAGTGTAAGGTCTATGACTCTCTGCTCGCCCTTCCTCAAGATCTGCAGGGTGCTAGAGCTCTGGTGATAATCGCCATCATCGCTGGGGTCTTCGGAATTATTATGTGTATTGTGGGGGGAAAGTGCACCAACTTTGTGGAGGACGAGGCATCCAAGGCTAAGATTGCAATCGCCAGTGGAATCATTTTCATCATTGCTGGACTTCTTGTGCTCATTCCTGTCTGCTGGACAGCGAATACCATAATCAGGGACTTCTACAATCCTTTGTTAGTCGACAGCCAGAGAAGGGAGCTTGGAGAATCACTTTACATTGGCTGGGCTTCTTCTGGTTTGCTGTTCCTGGGTGGAGGTCTCCTCTGCAGCTCATGCCCACCAAGAGATGATGTTCCTCACAATGTGAAATATTCCCAGGCCAGATCTGTGGATAGCAGCAAAGCTTATGTTTGAAAAGGGAAGACCAACTACACGCAAATGATAATGAGTCGGGAAGGAAAAGATTTACTCAATCAGTAAGAATAGTGAAAATTCCAAATGCAATGTCATTTCAACAGGACAGTTTGTTTTGTTAAGGAATATTTAATAATACACACTAAAATTGTTCATGTACTTTTGTACCGTAATTGTGAAAAAATTGCAAATGATTTGTGTCACTGTTGTATTGTAGGGGCATTGTAAGGGTCCCTGTATTTAGTGAGCTAATAAAAAGCTATTGCCAAATGGCAAATAAACTGCAAATCTGTATGTGTACACATACCTGTACAATGTGTGTACTGGCTGTTCCAAATATGTCTGTGTCTTTCATTTAAAATAATTTCTGTATAATTACTGTAGCTACTTTGCAAATAATGTGACAATTTGTGTTTTTAATATGTTCATTAAAAATACAAAATCTCAGATTTGTGATTGTTCAAATGTTTTTCATAATTAATATTTTACCTCAATGTATATTTGGCAGACATTTAT